>VXCM01001749.1:91628-127166 GCA_014773175.1 Lucifuga dentata
CCCCCTCCATCCACACCCGGACCCCCACACGCCCAAGCCCAATGCGAGAAGGCCGTGCAACTGAGAGTGGAACAGCATCACAGCAGCCTGTGATTTCAAACATGGGAATGTAAGAGCCCGGTGGCTGAATTTAAATAATCTTTCTAAAACCTCCTCCACCTGACACACAAATGACTAATTCTCTTCAGAGATTCAGCAGAACAGTAAAGATAAAATCGACTCATTATTTTCGCTGTGGTTGTTTGTCTCCGCGGAAAATTCTCTCTGTTGTAACCTGCAGTGTGTAACTGCACTTGTTCTGCACTGGCGTGGAATAATTACAGTGCTGCAAGACACAAAAAAATAAAATTGGAGCAGCTTGGAGTAGAGGAGCTGGAACTGGAGACCATTATAAGATGACCTGCACAATACTGGCTGGAGCCCTCAGCCCTGACTTCCAGGTTTTCCTTTATTGATCTGAACCAAGCGGAAAGTCTGAGAGAAAATGACAGAAGCCTCAGTAGATGGCCTTCTCCACACTTTGTGTCATATCTGATTTCATCTTTGATTCCCAGATATATTTCTTCATGCTCCTCTTTCCCCTTGTATTGTTTCTATCGATTCTTTGTACTTCACAAGTACAGAGAGACAACTAAGGATGAAATAAAATGCTAATCACTTTATCAAAGTACATTCTCTTCTGCTCCATGATGAAGAGGAGGATGTGCAACGTAGAGTGCCTGGATGATGACACAGAGTGAGAAGAGTATGGAGGGAGTGTGCGACAGGCAGAGGTGAGGAAGTTACGGGGAAGCTCAAACAGTGATGCAAGCTCATGTAAAGACTTACGATAGAATGTGGGTATATGTGTGCATGTGTATGTGCATGTGCGCGTGCAGACTTGTGTGTACTTCACCTTTTGAAATATGTTTTCAAAAAAAAGTACTGAAAGATCTAGTAAAGACACAGGATCGCTCTTACTGTTAATTCTTTGCAGCGAAGGCATTCAGTTGGCAGGCATGTTAAGAACTCACAAACACACACAATCAAAGATGCCTTTGTGCAAGGACAGCTTCAAAAGCAGGCTCGGTGCAGCACTACACACAAGCCGTAGCAAACTGCTGTGAGTTTTTCCTCTTTGTCTCAGAAGTCATTTAGTTCATTTCATTTATGTGGTTTTAGTTCTACACAGGATGTTTCTTTTTCATTTCATATAATTGCATTTTCTCTCCAGAGGCAAATTTCTTTCTTATTGCTACAACATCAATGCTAAATGTCATGCATTGGAGTTAAAAACAGTGTACAAACTCAAAGTTATAAAATGAAAACTTAATGTGAATTACCTTGAAAATACAAAGAGGAATTATAACAAAATGAGAGGGCACTTAGAAAGCACAAAAACAAAACCAAGGCCCAACAGTCCTATCATTTCATGTTTTTGACCAATATAAAGCCAGACTGTTATGACCATTACCTTGAAATCAGATGTGTAAAGATTTATCATGCAACGTACACAGTAGTATTTGGAAAGCATCTTCTGGATCTTTATCCATAACTGAAAATACATCTAAGCCATTTTATTCTACTGAATTACCATCATCTTAACGTTTCTAGACCTATTTGTTAATGTACAGAGACGTTATGACCCCTGTTCTGTTTAAGCTTGCTGTCTTAGTCTTAAAGGAAAAGAAAAAAATTAAACAAATGCTCTGTCTTGCAATGTTAAAGAAAGTGGGGGGAAAAAAACAATTCCTGTATCCAGATCCACCTCAAAATCTAGTCAACTCTTGCTTGAACCAAGTCTCCCCTAGCAACAAAACGTCATAAAAATCTGTCAATTACTATTTGAGATCTCTTGCTGTAAAACAAACTCAGATGTAAACACACTAACTTCTAATTATGATCTTCCTTTGCGTAAATGTGCGTAGGTGCAGATGTTGTTAGGCTGAATGTCGTCACCAGACTCATTTCCACATTACATTTCTTTAATGTAATTTACAAGTTTCCAAACAGAACAGTGGACGGGCATAAAAATCCCCATCAGCTCTGTAACATTTCAGGAATGCACCGTCTCCACATAGCCCGTCTCTAAGGTATGCAGAGCCAATCTGCTGCAGCACTGCACCATTTGAAAAGACCAATTTATCTGTCCAATTTCCAGCATAATGTCGCTGTGATTGGCCTGATGCAGCCAGCATGCAGGTAACTCCCCAGAAGGCAGCTGATAAACAATCAGATACATGGCTGGCTTTGGTGGCCTCGGTGGCTGATGGGTTTCTGATAAGCACAACAAATGCAGCATCACCTGGAGAGCTGCTCAACACTCCCAGCCTCTAAAATATTCATTACAATTTTTCCTGCTGTTTGGCCTCTTCTCTGAGACGGATTTGGACTGCTTTTACCTTTTAAACACAGCTCATGATTTTGACCCTGCTTCAAGCTTTAGTTTAGCTTTTGTAGCAGAGGAAGCTGGAATCTGGACACGAACACTGCAGTGTGCAAAGCTTGGAATTTCTCCTCTTACAATGAAGTCCTTATACTCCAATTGCTGCTCACAGACTATTTCATCTTCAGAATTCTTGAACTCTTTTCCCCCCATAACTCATTACATCTATCAACCACTCTCCTTGGCACTAACAGAGGAAAAAGGCTCAATTACTGTCCAATGCCTTTGCTCTACATTGAATTGTGTTAAATAAAATTCTATACATTGTCTATGTTTGAATCACTGAATTGCACATTTGATTTTATATACTGTAAGATTTATGTTTTTTACATTTATTGTGGCTTTTTTTTTTCTTAGGAAAAGTTAGTGCAGTTGTTTTATCTTCCATCATTATTCAGTATCATTACACATGACCTTTTAATCTCCAAATCTACTATTTGGCTTCACTTGTGCTGAAAATCTGTTAATTATTCATTTGATAATCATTCACTGTATTCCCCCACATAATTTCAATTTAATTTCTGTTTGTAATCTCATGCCAGCATCCCACATTTCTGATTATGTGATAATAAATACATCCTCCTTAAAGCAGAGTAAAGAAATCACTGAACGCTAAAATGAACTTCCTTCAGTGTGACTGACTTATACATAAAGAACGACAGATGGTACCCCATGAGGTTTTACATCTTTTTTTTTTTTTTTTTTTTTTTTTTTAGTGATGACTTATTACACTACACTTCTGTACTTGTTTCCTGTTTTATTTGCTGAAATCTAACTTATGAGTCATCTTTTTCACTGCTTTTAGTGAATAGCATGAGTGGTTTTGCTCCGGCAGAATGACTCACTGGGCTGTATCTTAATGTGATTAGTTGGCTTTGTTGCAGTGGATTTAGTCTGTATCAGCTAATGATTCTGTAGCAGGAGAAAGCACTCAATGGATGATCACATTTGCACAGAAAATTTGTAATACCTGTTTGCTGAAAACGTTGGAGTTTCCATTCGTCATGGAACAAAGGTTTCCTCAGTGAGACAACGCAATCATCCTCCACCAACAATCCAGTTAGTCTACATATCCAAATTATTGCACTGTATTTCTCTTTTGAATCAAAGTTATTGTCCTCTGACTCCTCTGCAGTTTAACAGTAGCTCAGAAATTGTGACGCTTTTATGCACAGAGGCTCTGAATCTGAATCCATTCTAATCACATCAAAGAGACAGGGTGTCAAGGATGTCTACGCTGGCTTTCAACTTGAAAGCAAGAAGTCAATATGGCTTCCCTCTTTTGTACGCAATTTTCTGTTTGTTTAGTCTTTCCTCCAGTAACTTCTTCCTCTCCCTGTTTTGAATTTCATAAACAGAACAAAAGGAACATTACCCTGCTATTGTTAAGAGCAGGCAGATGTGTGAATCTGTAAAATGATGAGAAGTCTAGTTCTTGTCCAGGAGTACCTGAGCAAAGGAATAGGGAGACAGTATCCTCTACTCAAAAGACCACTTCACGATTTCATCTAAAGCAGGATTATCAAGTGGGGTTCACAATCTAAGGGCACACACACACACTGAAACAATGCTCACAATCAACATTCAGAAAATGATGGAACTACAGAAAGGCTGTGACATTATGTGACATTCAAAGACAGCAAACAGCGATAAACACTTTCCCCACAGTTGTTCAGGGCTGATTGTTATCATTGTCTGCAGTCACACCATTTTTCTCACTCAACACTTTGGACAGATATGGCTCTCATCTGCGAGAGTATTTCATAATGCTACCATTCGCAATTACATTGTTCTCTTCTGTTTAATACTTTCCAAAGGATGCCCAAAATAGAGGGACATAACTAGGCCAGTGCTAGACCCAGATTGCTTCGAGCAGATATGAGAGAAAATATGGGACGAAAGCTTTCTAAACTTAAATGCCTGCTGCCTGTCAGCCATGGAAACACTGGCTTGGGGGGGAATTATTGCATTATAAGATCTTGGCCATTATCTTCGAGCTTTTCCATTATTATGTGTGGAGATCTTGAGGAAAAATGTCATTGTCATCAACTACACATCACCCATTAACTCCAGCATCGCCCCTCCCAGAGAATCTTTATTTTTCTTACACTGAATTTCTAAATACTTAAAAAGTATATGATTTTTCCACCAAACACACACAGTGACTGGTGTTTCTTGTGATTTTGTTGCTGGTTTTCCTCAATCTTAGCTTCATAAAACTATTCTTAGGCTTCTTCATTTTTCTCTGGATGGCTAAAGTTACAGCACACCCACACTAACCTTTGAAATGCATCTAAATAGAGGACACCCGCAGTAAGGATTTTAAAAAATTTTCAAGCCTTGAAATCTTTTCTCAGAAGCCATATACAGTATGCTGTAACTTTTCTGCTCAATACACACAAAACACATAGATATCTTACCAAATTAAACAGGAAATCAAGAAAATCTCAAACTCTTGTTTTTAAGATATTTCCTATCAGAGAAAATAATCTTACTGAGCACTCTTCCCACTATATTAATGGACTCTTTCAAAGATAACTGGTCTTGATTTATCTTTGTAAAGACAAAAAACATGTCTGACAATATAATTGGATGGTTAGCACAATATATCCTAAACTTCATTTATGATAAAACAATCCTTATTTCAGACATGAGAAGAATGTGAAGAATTCTAAACAAGTCATTTGGTCTGTCATTGAGTCCTCATAGCCTTATTTTCTTAAGACAAGTAAAACATGTGCCAGTGCAGTGAGATTATTTCAACTTCTTTCTAATACATATCAGCTTGTTGAAGTCAGTTTCTTGAAAAAGACAGAATAACATAGATCACTATACTAGAACCAAGAAAATGCCACTTGATTCTAGAAAGTTTTTACATGCTTGATTGTTATGGGATCCACTTTTGGCTGTGTCTTTCACACAGAAATGGCTGGATTTTAAAAAGCAAAAATTTCTGGTCCTGTCTTAAGACAATAACTCCTAAAATCGACTGTCAAGCCTCTTTAACTTGAATTTCCAGTCTCCTTGCTTATATGTTTACTTGATACTAGACAATTTTATTAGATTACAGAATATTTCACTTGTTTCTCACAGGAGCCATTTTGCAGAATGAAAGCAGACATGCAGAATTTGTGCTGGTTTAATGGCACCCTAAACCAGGTGCATAACTTCAGCAGCTCAGCAGAAGAAAATACGACAGACTAATTTGTGTGTGAAAAGGGGCCTGGCAGAGGGAACGAGAGGGGGAAGGGCAGGAAAAACAGACACGTCTGATTAAGCCGTGTGTAAATGGACCTGCTGGACCAGCTGAGGACCAGCAGATGGTTTTCTGCACTGCAGGGCTGTGTGAGCTGCATCGGGCCACGCTGCGGCCCCAAGCCTCCTCAACTAGCAGCAGAATGTGGCCCCCTGCCTAGGCCCCACACTCAGTGATTTCCCCTAACATAATTAGCATGTGAATGTCAGCTGAGCCCCTACGCCTGTGGTGCTGATAGGCTGCATCAGCCCTCCAGTTTTTGGGGATATTAATATCATCTTCTTCACTGTTAAAGGCTTATGAGGGGTGGGTGCCTATTTAGATATGGAAGCAATGGAGAGGTCAGGTTGGCTTGAGTCTAAATATCAATGGTGGTTGTGTTAAGGTTCCAGTATACTTTAAGAGAGGTAGGAAAACGACAAAAGTACAGGTCAGCGAACACATCCCAGAACACCATGTCCAGTATAATCCTTAAGAATTGGAGTTATTTTTATCACATCACCCCCATCCTTCATGGGGGCTCCTGGTCCAACACAGGATTACATTCAAAATTCTTCTCACCACATACAAAGCTCTCAACAACATGGCCCTACCCTACCTCTCCGACCTCCTTCAACATCATACCACCTCAAGAAGACTCAGGTCTGCTGATGCCAACCTCCTCAAAACTATAAGGACCAAGCACCGGCCCTGGGGAGACCGTGCCTTTGCTGCTGCTGTCCCCCTCCTTCTGGAACAACCTCCCCATGCACATCTGCCAAGCTAACACCCTGTCAACCTTCAAAAAGGCTCTCAAAACCCACCTCTTCGATCTCGCTTTCCNCCCCCCCCCCCCCTTATTTATTTATCAATCGGTTTGTCTCAGCCTAGCTATTGTAAAGCAACTTTGGGTATTTAGAAAAGCACTATATAAATGGAATGTATTATTAGTAGTAGTAGTAGTATTTTTTTGATTCTGCTGTAAAAACTGCTGTTTTTGCACCATAAACATGTGACTGACTATAGCCATGAGGGGTATAACTAGAAGTAGAGAAGACCAAAGACAGAAGTTCACCCTGGGGTGCTTTACAAAGAACACAGAAAGAGCCTGAAAAGAGCTGCATCTTGGGCCTTGCAACATGTCTTTTTTCTCTGAAATACTTTGTATTAGGTATACTGGGGCTTTTATAGGGATTTAAAGCACTTCCTGCTGATGAGGAAGAACGTACTTTGTCGGTGAGAAAACAACATTCTGAGCTGTGAAGGTCATTTCTGTGACAAAATCCCACAGATGTCACATGCTGTGACAACTGCTATCAGTAAAATATGAGATATCAGAGATATCTGTGGGAGACTAACAGTTAACATGGAGTCATACAGCATCTATGCAGCTCTGCTCTGTTCCTTCATTTTCTCATTGTTCTGTGTCATGGGGGGCTATAGCACACACGAGTGCTTCTCTGCCTGACATTATACATACAGTGTATGTGTATACAGCAGTTTTTCAGAGTTCAGTTTAACTGATTACATTTTGACGGTGGGAAGATGCCAACATAAACACAGTGAGAACATGCAAACACCACAAATCCAGACCCTAACCACCATCCCTCATAAACGTTACAAATATTACATATACACAGATCAGCAAAGCTAATGAGGTTCAAGCTGTAACTACATTTCAGATCTCCAGCCATATATCTTTAGCTGCTATAACAGCATAATAAACAGCATGTTGCAGCAATTGCATTCAGTGATGCTATTTGTCTTTATTTACCGCTCCATTTCCTAGCTTTGTTTCTCTATGTTCATTCCTCATTTTTGCACAACAGACTGAATCTTGCAAATATAATTATAATAACTTTGATTAATTGCCAACTGTTTGGCTTGCCTTTTACCTAAAGGCTTCTAATCTCTCTACCAAAATAAAAGACATGAGACTACTGAGGCATGTGCAGATGAACCGCTTCAAGCTACATGTTGTCATATTAGTAATTTAATGACATTTTGCAGCAGCTTAAGAAGTGTTGACTACAATGGTGAGAAGGATTAGGGTTATTTGTTTATATTTGGATTATTTTTTAATCACTGACTCTTGCATCTCGATCCAGCATCGGTTGATCAATCCCTTTTTATCCTCATTCAGATGATGCAGTCTGACTGAGTCCATGCTGTCTCCTTCCTCCTCACGTCCTGCATGCATGTTTGAGTGATGCACGCAGGAACACGCTCTAATGAGGGCCTTCTAATTATATATACTGCATATATATATATATACAAAGATAGATAGATAGATAGACAGATATAGATATAGATACTTTGTTATAATAAGTAAGCTGAACAACCTTCTCTGAGTTGTGAATTTGAGTCTGCCTGAGGGAAGCTTTGAGTGCTGGTGCCTGGTTAAAGTATAATTTCAAAGCAGCATCTCCACTGCACACACACACACACACACAAACAAACAAACAAGTATAAAACACTGAATCTTCTACGAAATAAATGTGTCACATAGAACTGTGAAGAGACAGAAGGTCAGTGGGTTTAGCTGTTGGGTAGCAGCTATCTACCTTTCACTCAGTAAGTGCCTCTGTCCTTCACTTCTTTGAGTCTCTCTGTGGCTGCACTGAATTATTCAGGAGACAGCAGTCATCTTGGAGGAAACCCAGAAGATTCTCCTGTCTGTCCCCTGAGTCCTAGAAAAGCTAGACCGGTAAATTTGTTAGCTGGGGCACCGCTGTTGGAAATACTATTGACTTTACTTTAGCACATGGCCGGCATCTGGTTCAGAGAATCTTGCTGTGAATGAAGCCTGTCATCACACAGAAGAGTCAAGGTTTCTAAGCTGATGTTCTGATGCCAATCTGGATCAAAAGACAAACCCAGGCAGCTCCAGGCTAAAGAGGCTAAAGTCCTCATCTAACCGTGTGCTGCCAGTACCTCCACTTCCCCACACAGAGATACCTGTCCTTGCTGGACAATCCATATCCACAGGCATGACTAATCAAACCTGAGAAGTGTGGTGGATGATCACTGAGTCCACATGAACCTTCTCCCAGCCCCTCACCCTTTCAGTCTTTTGTTATCCACCTACTGTCTGGCAAAATCATTTGTGCAGAACCGTAAAGTCAGTTTTTTCCCTTCGTCTTCCCTTCTTGCCCTCACCTGAGGGAATACTACAGCACATACAGTGTATCTGTTCTTGAAAATGTAAAACACTGGCACCTACACACAAGCACCTAGAAGGGTTATGTTTGCAGAAGCAAGTAACAGAAAAACAGACTTTTTGTTCTTGATTTAAATTGATATTTCAGTCTGAGCACTCGGTTTAATTTCCATTCACAGCGTGACTGTCAAATACCAATTTCTAGCTTCAAAGTATAACGGTTTAGAGAGGAAAGTTCCTATTTCCACCTTTCCTTAGCCTCCAGTCAAAACCATTTCAGGTACATACTGCACAGTGCTCTGCATTTATCAGCGTCTGACACTATTTCATGCTTTGCTAAAAGTAAAAAAAATAATAAGAATAAAAAAATCCAACTGTTTTTTTTAGATGTGAGTCTGTGCTTGCAGGAATGCAGAGAAGCCAGGAAGCAATTTGAATTAATGTGGTGTAATCGCTCTCTCTCTCTCACACACACACACACACACACACACACACACACACACACACACACACTCATTTCAATATATCTGACAGAAAACAACAGTTAGATGTCTGGTGACTGGGTCCAGCTGTCATCCTTCTCACTCCACATAGTCGCCACCTCTCATCTCCATCTTGGTTTGGGAGACTGTCTTGTCGTTCCATTCATCTGTCTGTATTTCTGTTCATCCACAAGCACATCAGATCAGCCTGCATGCATGTACACCCAAGTGCTGCAAAGGGCGCTGTGAAGCTATAATGTTAAGTAGCTGATACTGACTGAGAATTGCCTGCAGCTGAAAAAGAAGCACTTAATGAAGATAAAACTGCTTCACAAGGCGCTTCTCAGATGTCTCAGAATGCAGGGACTGTTTTCCAATCATTCCCTACTTCCTCCTCTGGTCTCAGCGCAGGGAAAAAGGCCTTTGAAGAAAAGAAGAAAAAAAAATTTCCTCCTCCTCCTGTTTTTTCTGTCTCTCTAATTCCTCTGAAGGCACTGCACCCTTTAATTAAAACCACAGTAAATGAGTTTGAAGATTCTGGTGCATTAATTTTCTGAATAGGGCCTGGAGATTTGCTGTAAGTTATATGTTTTTATCACTTTGTCTCCCAAATCTCATCCCTCATATTCCCCAGGAAAATGTTTTTTCTCTCTGGATTCTGCTGGGAATTCAGGCTCATTTTGTTGGGTGGCTGATATCATACATTTTCTGGACTTATTGTGGAGAACAGACACATGGGACTATTGTTAGTGACTGTCTCATTTTATCTCTTCCATCCTTAACAGACTGAATACAAATCTGCACATAAATAAAACAAACAAGGAACTGAGAGATACAGAACAATCAGGTGTGTGAGTGTGTTTCACGCTCAGCACAACAGTCACAAATAAGACACAATTTTATCTTATTGGGTAAGCAAGGCATCTGTTTTGTGTCTGTTTAATCCTCAGGAGTCTAAAGTAATTTTAAAAATTTTATTCTTCATTGAATGTGGCTTTCTATCACAAACAAAAAACTTCACTATAAAAGACCTTACTAAATGAGACTACACATTTTGCCTTGTGCAAATTTTGACAATTCTGTGAACCTGTGAAGAACTATTACATGTAAAAGTGTTCTCAAACCAAGATATTTCTGTTTATAGAAATGTTTCTCTATTTCTTGGGGGTAGCATCTTTTTTAAAAAAAAATATCTATCTGTTTTTTTTGATTTATATATATATATCTGTTTTTTCAAGTTTAAAAATTTAGAGAATTGAGAATATATATATATATATATATATTAGACTTTTTACCGCCACAGAGTCTTGTTATTATTTTATAGAATTATGAATTTTCTAAAAATAGAATCTTGTCATATAAAGTGACATTTTGTTGATTATCTGTGACTCTGGAAATGTAATCATTGTTAATTTTGTCAAGAAAATAAGAATAATATATATATTTTTATGGGGAGTGAAAGCTCATGTGAACGAAAAGTTAAATTACAAAAATGACCCCAGACTCCAAAGGATTAACAACTAAGTCATGCTGATTTATAAAATGAAAGGGAAGGACAGCAGTTTCACAGTGTAACATGAGTATTCAGTCTCACAGTGGGACTTAAATTTAACGTCAGCTTTTCCCCAGTTCATTCTCACACTCCATTACACAACTTAATTTGTCATTGTCTTGAGCTGGATGTCTCTTTGATTTATTCTCCACTCTGCACCATCATGGATCATTAGAGATGTTACAATAGACCTCCTGGCATTTTTCTGGTGTTTTCTTTTACTTTGGCTCTTTTTTTTTTTTTTTTTTTNTTTTTTTTTTTTTTTTTTTTTAAAGATGTGTTTTTATGTTGTGCTGCTGACATTTTGGAAAACATCTGCAAAAACCTTTTAAAAGACTGATTAGTCTCCAGCTGGATTTACTTCTCCCCTCTTGTGACAGCTATAACTGCTAATGAGAGGGAAAGTAAACGAGGAAGCCTTTTGGATTACTGAGCCGTTATATTCAGTTTCTATAATCTTGTTATCTATACATTAAAGCAGCCTGTGTGTGCACATACATGTATGTGTGTGTGTGAGTGTGTGCTCATACTGTATACTGTTCAGCTGTCTTATCATTCTGTTGCAACACAGATACCAGCCTTTACCATGTTTCCTGCAATTTCCTGAATAATGTTTCCATGTGTTTCATTTACTTTGTGGCTCATGATAAATTTGTATCAACATTCTGTAACTAAGTGTTCAGAATGACAATCAAAAGTGAAAACAACCAGGCTTAGGACAAATTCCCTGTGGCCCTGCAACCTATACCAGTACCTCTGGGAATTTGCAAAGTTGCAACTACAAGAATGAATACATCTTTTATATCTTTTCTCCTCAATTTTCCCATGTGCTTGCGGTCCTTGTCATTGCTTGACCCCTGCCGTCTGCCAAAAATGGTTTCAAATCACTGATGTTTTATGCATTAAATAATTCAGTTCAGTGCCAGTGTCAAATGAAATTAATCCTTGACCTCAACGACCCAATTTTGCTGCAGATTATCGGTTGTGGGACTTTATTTTCCCTGACATTCTCAGGCAGAGCATACACCCAAGCTGAATGTCTTTCCCAACAAGCGCCACCAAACACTGCAATTTTCAAACATTATTTACTGCAATTTCACAAAAAAATTATGAAATGGTAAATGGAATGGTTTGGTTCTCTACCCGACCAAGCCAAAGCTCTTATAAAGCTCTCATCCACTCACTCGTATACACGGATGATGATGGAGCTGACCTGACCTGAGACTCAGAGCTCTTAACTTGTATGTCAACATCCGTATACAGCCTGTTTCTGCAGTAGAAACAGTGAAAGGGAGTCTGAATGACAACTGAATAAGCTCCACATTATGTGACTGCTAATAGTTTTCAACCTTTGCAGTAACCATACCAGGTTCAAAGATGGTCTACAAGCATGCTCCAACTTTCCCAACTCCCCTCTTGTGGAGCTGTAACTTGATATGTTATTATAGATTAGGAGTCAAGAGCAACTCCTCTCTCCTCTGGCTATAGGGGATGCAGAGGTAAAGAGTTTCAAAGGCAAACTGAGCTGTTCTTGGGCATGAATGACACATTTTAATATGAAACTCTGCACCATATTTCTTGTAAAGTGGCAGGTGACTAATCCTCATACGTCAAGCAGACAGGCTGTCTTTTTAAAACGACACTCTGAAGGTTTCATCTCATTCTCCTGACTTTTTCCTCCAGCGTTGGATGCTGCTCGACCCTCTCAACAACATAACTAGATTATGATGCTTATACTTGCAAAGAAGGGCTTTGTCTGAAAGTAAAGTGCCTCTGAGTCATAGCTTATTCAAACCATTTGAAGGATATCATTAGCTACAGTTTGAGTTGCCTGGTAAAAAACAACCATGCTAATTAGCATAAGGGAGTGAGTTGCACTGGTATTTCATACTGTGCTGTCATAATGGCGTGTTACCAACAGGCTAAACATGGCTTATTTTGCAAAATGATATTACACAAGCACAGGTAGTGAACGATGTACCAGTGGTCACACTTTTATCAAGATGCTGGTGCAGCCGTCTTAAATATGTCGAGTATTTTGCTCATATTAATTTGCATGTGTACTGTCAATATTTTCTATATTAACACTGAATTGAATGACTCTGTGTAATGTAAAAGCTCTCTCATCATGCTGAACAGAGAATTATCCCTGTCATTGCAGCTCTTTGATTTTACCTCATTATTTTGGTCTTAATGCTGCATGTTTCTTGTGTAGGTGAGTCTTAGTCTCACATCAACCAACAGACACACAAATAAACAAGCTGGTGAAGAAAGTTGAGTATCTGACAGTTAAAGACCCAGATATTTTTGTCAGGAGTTGGCAGAGTCCCAAAACAGAGATAAAATAGGAATGAATATATTCATCAGATGTACAGAAATACAACTCCAGTGGGTTCCTAATGTTGCTCCATGTCTGCTGAATGTGCAAGCAGGAAAAAGTTTGCAAACACCGCAGCCAAAACAAAATTTTAAAGGTATAATATATGTCAGTTATGTGTGTCAATCAGCCTATTTTTGAGTTATTCTGCCACCTATGGCCATAAATCAATTAGCTGATTAAAATGCTAAAACTTCAATACGCAGATTTACCCTACTAACCTCTTCACCCTAACACATCCTTTATCCTTCATTATATCACCATACAGTATAAATACAAGATTGGTACTCAGAGGAAGGAGTTCAGAGAGGAATACAGATGAATTGGCAACAGAACTAAAGCACAGAGGAACAGCAGGTCCCGTTTGCCCCAGCCTCCTCAGCTGGCTTTGTTCCTTCATCTTCTTTGCAACAATTCAAAAGCAGCTTGCACAAATTAGACCCATGGGGAGAGAGAACAGACCAACATGCAGCAAAATACTGCCACTCACACAGCTTTTTCACCAGAAAAGAAAGGAATGAGAGGAAGGGAGGAAAAAGGGGACACTGGATAAACAAAGTCCTCAAACAGATGAATTGGTCATGAGGGACCAGATGTTCCTCTACTGTATCTTCTCACTAATAAATGCACTTGATAATTCACTGCAGTACTCCACATACAGCACCTTGTCTTTACGAGCAGCTTTATTTTTATCAGGGCTTGGTTGTGTTATTCAATGTGAAGAGAAAGAAGTATATATAGCTTCCGAGAAGACAGCCTGTATTCACTTGTGCTTGTGGTTGTGATGTGGTTGCTCTGTGCCAGCCACCATCCTTGCCAGGAGCATATAGAGTCCTGCAAAAACCCCTGGATAACCAAGCTGTAAGCTGGGAGAGGCAGGAAAAAGAGAGGTGGAAAAGAGAGAGAGAGAGAGAGAGAGAGAGAGAGACATCACATATGGGAGAAACCTGGCAGCTTCTTCAACCTTGTAGATTGCAGGTGTAGTGTTCATGATCGTGATCGTATTAAGAATGCCACACATCAGTGCATCCTGGCAGGCAGGAAGAGCTGGCAGGTGCTGCCTATGGACAGATTGCTGGCAAGCTTGATGTGTCATATCTGGAGCGGTTTGGAGAAACAGAACAAACTCTTATTTTGTCACTGACTTCCTTCTGATATTCATGATGGTTGGATCTGTTTAACTACTGCACCCGAAAATCTACAGAAAAAAACTTCACAGGCACCTGCTGACAAGGATGTGTGTATGTGTGCTTCTGCATACAGCTGCAGTGCCTCAGCTTGTTATTTAAACTGGATTCTCCACACACACATTTTACTAACACAATATTTTATCCCATAGAGGGAATTAAAGTATTGCTTAAGAAGTAATGCCCAATATTATGTAAGGACATAAAAATGTATGACTAACAAAAATATCTCAGTTTTAGACACCAATGGTGATTACGTGGCAATAAATAACTTAGTAAGATTTCTTTAAACAAGCATAAAAAGCCAGACGCAATAAAACAAGGACCTTAAAGCTTCACATAAGCAATAAAACTATAGAATTAAGATGTCTGAAATGTGATTGTTCCTCATTTAGTTAAGATCATTCCAGGTGTTAATGTCTTAAAATGTGACTACAAATTTCTACTTGAGAATGTGTGTTGTTGGTTGTTGATGGAGTGAGCCAGAAGGAAGAGATCAAAAATGGATCACATGACAAGTGTCTAACAATATTCTAGAAACACTGTCATTATCTTGATTGTAGAGAGGGATCTGCTTTAGTCTGATTCAAGATGCCGATGCTCATTTCAAGCAAATTCCTGAAACAAGTTGAAACAATTTTACTGCACTGGCAGATTTTTGATTTATTTATTTATTTATTTATTTTACTTGCAAGATCAGACTTTCAGGTCTCAATAACAAACTAAAAAAGGAGCATACTGGTGATTTTACATGTATGAAGCCAATACAGTATATATAACCCTCTTACACATTACGTTACTGTCAACCATTTTCCAAAAAATATATAATAATTTTTCCTACCTTCCAGACTGCTGCTGATTTCAGTTCATTCCAATACACTATAAAAATCAAATTTTAGAAAACTGAAACATGCTTGGACAGGTAATCCATTACAGTGAATCACATGACATTACTTTTTTTTTTTTTTTTTNTTTTTTTTTTTTTTTTGGTCAAAGCTACTTAATTTTGCCCAACATGGAGCTACATGGAAGAAAATAAAGAAAATGTATCCCTCCGCCAGGGAATATAGTCCCAGGAGAGCACTACTTTTACTGAAAAATTAAAATGACCGCGCCTTTTACAATCTTGCATAGGTATTACCAGGTGAAACCTTTATTTTTAAGGTGGGTATATTATCTATTTGATTTTCAAGGATTAGAGGACTTGGCAATATAACACAAAAACTAAAATACAGTTTTATGTTTTGGAAACTGGTTGGCAATATCTTAATGTGTATGCACATAGTATTTATTCAGCTCAAATATGCAAAACACCGACATGGTCCTTTAAAACAAGATTGTGTAACCACAGAGGACCATTCATGTTTTCCCATTTGAACATCAGAGAAGCTTTTCTTTTGGTTTCTGGAAAAAAAAAATGGATGGTAAAAGTCGGTGGAGGGAACATTTTGCTCTTTTTTCCACCGCCACTGACAAGGAAGAGGTGCAGTTTGTAGTGGAAGCCAATTAAAGACTCTTTTCATCCAGCAGGCATCAAACAGCTCAACTGTCAGTTTTTGTAGCCAGAGGCAGACAGGCAGAGCAGCCTGGGGAGCGACTGAATCACACTGCAGCATTTTCCTCTTCTACGGCTGTCCATCCATACATGATGAATGGACTTCATGAAGATCAATAGAACACATCTGCAGTAATGACCTCTTACCGGTGAAAGGAGTGAGGCAACTGCAATAAAAAACCAACAGGCACTATTCTAACAGGGCAAAGAAGGTTTAGTGTCAGCTGCAGAAAGAATATATCATGTACTGCATTTAACTAACCCTAACACTAATCCTACACCCTAAATCCTAACCTCTAAACCAGGGATCCCCAACTGGCAGCCCACGGGCCAAATGCGGTCCACAGGTCCTATCTATCAGGTCCTCAGATGACTTCTCCAAAATAAAAAGAATTAAAAAATTTTTTTTTAAATTGTGCTTTAGTTGCACTTATCTCAGGATTTAAAATGTCATTCTTGGGCTCATTTTGTTCAGGAGAAGCTAAGCTTTCCATAGATATTTGTATATTTCAATTTTATTGAGAAATGGTGATTATAAAGTATCGTGAATGCTACATAAGGATGAGCACACAGTCTCCGGTCTGTCAGTGGAATATTACACACATATTACACACAGGGAATACATGCCTATTGCCATGGCTACGTAAAAGCTGATAGGACCACTGACCCATCAATCAAATCCTCTGCTAGTCTACTATCGAATCACAGAGAGGGTTTTTAAAATTTAGACTGCCCTCGGAAGTTACATCATCAAGAAGAGACGAAGCTAGGTTTTAGCTATATACTGTAATTACATAATTTGGCCCTTAGGGAAGATTAGTTGGGGAACCCTGCTCTAAACCCTAAACTTAACCTCTAACCCTAACCTCTAACCCGACTCCAACCTGAACCCTAACCTCTTAACTTTTTCACCATTACCCTAACTAGATATGCACATTAAGTTTTTCTGTGATTGGTTTTGTTAATTCTCTGCTGAAATTTACAGATGCATCTGGTGTTCCACCAGGAGGCGCTTCATGTACCGCCAGTAGCACATGTACCACATCTTGAGAACCACCAATGTACAGGATTTGTTGTCTTCACCAGTTCCTGACCTGTTTGTCTGCGACGTTGCCCTGTTGCCACCCGAGGGATTATCCTGTGCACAGTATTTGACCCCCCCCGGGATTTAATAGATACAACAGAAACATCATCAGAGTAACTAAATCCCTCAGTGCCACCATGGATGCAGAGTCCCATGTGCACAGACACACATGCACATATTGTACACAATGCATGTGTACACACAGAACACAGCAGAGACATGAAGGCAGCAAGGGACAAACAGTTCCTGCCTGTGAGGGGGTATATTTAGAGTCTTGCGTAACGTGCTTTTAACACAAAACAGAGTGGATGAATTTTTAATGCCAGGCAAGGNGGGGGGGGGGGGGTGAATGAATAAAGTTAAGTATTTAATCTGTGCTGTTGCTTTGCGGAGAGACAGGGAGAACTGAAAGCAGCCTATGAGCACGACAGCCACTGTACAAGCTATGGATGGATGGTTTAAGAAAGAAAGAGAGAGAGAGAGAGAGAGAGAGAGAGAGAGAGAGAGAGAGATTGCATGAATGAGTGGGTAGAAATAACTACAAACCATGTCAAAGCTGTGCTGGAGAACTCTGAGAAAAACAAAGAAGCACTAGAGTTTCTCTGGCAGGCTGCTACATGCTGATGTGAATGTTTGCAATGCAAAAGCATCTACAGCCAAGTCTGTTTGGATGGAAGGAATATGTCTCTGCATAATATAATGTAGTAGAAATCATGAGATACTTCAACAACATTATCTGACAAAGCCACTGTATTTGTCTTTTAAGTATAATATCAATGAAGCAGCTGGGGAGAATAAGAAGGCATCAGGTATTGTTTGTAAAATTTCCTGCAAACATCTGCAGATAGTGGTGGTAGTGAACATCTTCTTTAGACAAAAAAATAAATAAATTCAACACAATGGAAAACCTCAGGTGACATTTCTGTGTGCGTTGATGCACAAGTTAAAGGGTAATGATAACAATGCTATCAGTGCTCACACACACAACGCTGTGTATCTTCCACTGAGTGACCAGCTTAATGCCAGCAAAATAATTAAAATCAGATACATCACTGGCTGAATGTTATGCTTATTACCTCTGCCAAGAAGGTGATGTTTTCATCTGCTTTCCTTTTTTTTTTTTTTTTTTTTNTTTTTTTTTTTTTTTTTTAGCAGGATTAATCAAAAGTTCTTAAATGATTTAAATGAAACTTGGTGGAAGGGTGGGGCATCATTAAATTTTTAGTTTAAATCTATGTAGCTCCAGGGTCAGATGAGGGATTAAAAATAATTCAAGAATAAATATGATACAGGAATAAAAAATACTTCTTAACATTGTGGGGCATGAAGCTTTTAATATTTTTTTCATCTTTTAAAAAGCAATCCACCAATCTCAGTTTTAAGAAAATCTGGAATAATTCCCGTGATACACTATCAGCAGGTGCAATGTGGTCCAAATCCAACTGGATCTGGTGAACTCAACTATGTGCTAATTAGCAACATATTTTTTCTGCTGCTATATTTAAAAAAAACATAAAGTAAATAAAGCACATGTGAAATGCCTTGAGATGTCGTAGGTAAGAAACACCTGCCTCTGAAACCAGCTGGCCATGCAGGCAAATCCCACCAGGAGCGTAATCGCCTGCTGTATCACTCACTACATGGTTTTCCTCTCAACCTTGCTGCTATCTTCACCAAAAAAAAAAAAAAAAAAAANAAAAAAAAAAAAAAAAAAAGAAACAGCTGAGGGAGGACAGGAAACATCCAACAAAGAATGCCTGGACTTTCTGCATGTTTGTCTGAAAACACGGTGACAGCCAGCAGTACAGTAATTCATGTGCAGTAGTCTAGCGTGTTTAGTGCTGATTGCAGCGTGCAGTGACAGATGGACAATGAGGAATGATTATCTGTCTTCACACTTTGTTTTACTGTATGGAGGTTAGAGGATTGAAAAATGATCACAAGTCCTGATCAGCAGCATGTCGGCTCACTGCTGTAATCCTGACAATATGCTTTCATCTGCCTGGAGGAAAACGGCAGTGACACGGCAGCGAGTGATTGCCACTAATATCAGATGGGGGTAACGCAGGAAATGACCTCAGCGCAGGAAGCAGTAATGAAGGGACAAAGGTCAAATGGAGTTCCACACAAAGCACCCAATGTCAACCACTAATTCATCTCCTATTTCGGGTATCTTTCAGTAAAGCCGAGGAATGTCAGCCTGCAGTTCAGTTTCTTTCTCTTCACTGTAGTTAAAAATATCCTCTTAAACTCAAATTTTCACCAACTGAAAATGAATGAAGGTCTCTACTACTGACGATATTTTTTTTAAAAATCACTTGAAGGTCTTTAGTACCACTATTGTGGTTAGTTTTTTTTGTCTGAATTGGCATTCCATTCAGTGATTGTATGTGATAATAAGCTGGTATTAATCTCAGTTTTGTGTTATTGTGACATCTTTCTAATGAAACTGTGAAAAAATGAATGAACATACCAAGGAGAAAATCACACATGGTGTAAATCAATCTAATTCTTACTTCTAATAATCTTTAAAGGTGACTACAGATTTCCATGTTCTTATTTTCATTTTGGGGTCTATTTTGAAACCTCTGCAATGCTTTAATGCGAAAAAACAGATCCATTCTACTCTCCCTGATTATAGCACAGCTGTGCACACTGAGCAAAAACACACAGTTTTTGGAATGACTTCTTTAAGTCGTACCTCCCCTAAAAAGCCTGACCTTTTGCCAGGTTAGGTCTGACTAATCAGGTCAACTGTGTCCTAATCTGGCAACACCCTCAGATTGTGAAATGCTAGCTTGATTGCCTCGTACTTTGTGGGTGTGTCTAAGCAGATGTGTAGAGGGTAAATTCATATGTTATATGTTGACATCAAGGTGTTACAGAAGGACAAATCAAAAACAAAGCTTTCAGGGCAGTTCAAGACTTATGGGTTTATCTTACAGGATGCATTGCCATATCCAGCAATCTCTTTGTCAATGATCCCTACCATATTATATTATAAAAATGAGTAAACATAATTAAAGGCATACATCCCCTTCAATTAATGAAATGAGGAATTTAGTAATTGAACAGTGATTACTTCTGTTTTCTTACTTGGTGTTGTCAATCGCTTGCAAAGGTCTGCTGTGCTACTCTCGCTCTTCATATTTGGCTGAAACTGACAGTGTTTTTCTAGAGCATTGACAATGTTTGCACACACTCAGGGGGCATCTATTCATGCTGACTGTGCTGATAGCAGAAATAAAGTCCAATCTCAAAGCTATACCCATCAGTCAGAGAGGCGGGAGTGATCTTTCTTCCTGCACGGTTTCACACTGAGCTAAAACTGCTCTCTGTCAGGGAAGGAACAAAGCAGTCATACCACACAGTACACAGTAAATAGAGCTACAGCTTACAGGAAGAGGGTTTTTGCCACAGTGAAGATTTCCATTTTAACATCACCATTTCTGGCTAAGAGCTGAAGCACCAGATGTGCTGCTGTTATTTCCTCATAGGTTTTGACACCACCAGGAGCAGGTGATATGAGAAAAACACAGCATTCACCCCAAGCTATGCCTTACCATCCAGTAAGCTGAATGCTATATGTTTCTACAGAAGGAAAATCAACATCACGCCCTTAACTTGTGCCTTTTCTCCATCACAAAGATGTCGTGACTGATGGAGCCCAGAGGTATGCACACTGACATGCAGGCCTCATCTGGCCCATGACGGCCCTGAGGCGGCAGCTGTCACCAGCAGGGCAGACCTCCTTCACCCCTCTGCGGCTTCCGTTCAGCTGAAACTAGCTAATGAGGACATTATCAGATCAGAGTCTTCAACCCAACACAAGCTGAGCCGCCAGCACAAATGATGCGACCTTTTCCACCTGCTCTCAAAATGAACGATGAAGCCTCACGCAACACAGTCACAGAAGAAACTATAACAGATATTGTATATGATTTTCAGGAGGTGTATAACTTTAGAGATAGATTAGAACAGAGAAAATTATTTATCTGATGTAATTCCATATCAAATAAATGTGGAGTACAGTTCTTGTTTTAGCTGTGACATACTGTTTTGAATGATCAAAATATATCAAGAATACATCAACAGCTCTTTAAAAACCTGTTTATTAAAAACCTACTCACATTATTCAGGTGAGAGTCATCATCCAATAATAAGAAGAGATAAATGTATTAAATGTATGAGTTCTTTCTCTAATTATGAAGTGCTAGAACTGTGTGTGTGTGTGTGTGTGTGTGTGTGTGTGTGTATGTTTGTGTGTACAAAGAAACATAAAAAACTCAGCAAAGGACCTTTTATTTCCTTCAGTTACTAAAAATGCTTTTAATCAGTGATAGAGCCACTTAGGCACTGTCTTGGATACGCCTCCTTGGTGAGGGGTAATTGGTGTGTTTATATGTGCATGGATCCAACACACCACTGATTGTCATTAACATAGCAGCCACCAGCTGCAAAGAAACTGCCAGCTATCACACCGTCATCCTCTCCTCTCCATGCAATGCTTTGAAACAGAGAACAGCATTATATTGCCTTTCAGAACGCACTGAACTTCAATGGGTGCAAAAAGTTACAACAGATGAGGACCGAATAACAGCAGAAAGCCATCTGCTTTAGCTTTAGATGATTCACATTATGAGAAATGAAATTGTGGGATATTTTCACCATTTTCAGAATAAAAACTTCAGACATATCTAAGCTGAACACAGACGTCCACGTTGGCTCTGTGAGAGTCATCAATTTCCTGCACCGCAGAGACCTGAGAGCAAATTAGCTTTGTTTACTGTTTTGCACAAATGCATCAACATAATTATCACCACTGTGATGGAAGAGAGGTTTCTATAAGCAGAAACCAATTTTAACTTTGAATTGTCATCTCCTAAACAGAGACATTCTATCATTTTGAAAGGCTTATGTAGGCTATTAGCATGCACAACCAGAAGCACTTCATCTTCACACACAGCCAGCAAATTAACTTCAAGCACTGGCTCTGTAGTGCAGCTGTTTTTCTGCTGTTGGTTTATCATGGTCACAGAAACAATAAGACTATAAATACCTATCTTCTGCATCTATCTGTTGTAGATCTGCAGTATCTGTCTATGTATATATCTATGTTTAGTTTAAATAAATCCTTTCCCAAAATTCCAACATGGGGCGGGGACATTCACAGAGCATGTATAAGATGAAAACATTTTTGAGAGAAACTTCAGAAGATGACAGCTTAATGTCCTTGTTGACAGCTAATTTAGCTGTGTAGGAGTGAAGGGAGTGAGCTGCCAAGTATTTATTTCCCTCAGAAAAATCAACATATCTGATCTCTGCGGAGGGGGAGTCATTTTTCAGAGTGGATTTTCTTCCTCTCAGAGAGTAACGGCTGTTGGAGGCAGCATAAGATCACTACTTCCTATTTCGGCTGGATGCCTTTCTAAATTGAGATTAGTCTCAGGGGTCTTGCAACAGCTAAATGCATGCTCTTCATAGATTTCTACAGTTGACAAAAAAAGACACAGCATAAATAAACCTAACAGCCATGTATGAATGTGTAAGAAAGGACATACTGCAGACAAAAACACTATGCAGATATACAAAGAAATATAGATTAGCAGCATGTGCCATCTTCTTTTAAAGTCAAAGCTGCCAGTCAAATTTCTGCATCAGCTTCATTATTGCAACATTTTTTGCTGATTACCAAGGAACCCTAAAAGACAGAGCACATTTCTGAGTTATTAAATTGGGTTAAAATATCCTGTCTTTTATTAGACTAAATGTGAAAGCTTGCTACACCGATGAAATTCTTATCACAAGAGATTATCTTTTAACACATTAAATGTGTAAGTGTTTCATTTATCTCTGAAGAGCTTTTAATTATTACTGAATTGTTTGGAGTCTGGGAAAATGTATTTTTTTTTTTTTCCTTAAGCTAAGATAAGGAACACTACAGTACCCTGTGAAGGAGTTAAAAGGCCAGCATACCTTAATGACAACATTATTAGGACATTCTGTGTCTTTAGATGCTAAACAGATTTTTAATTGTATTGCAACATTATCAACGTAACATCATCGGAGACAACCCACAACGTAGGACTGTCCCTGCACCCAGAGGTAATAAAAGGGTGAGGAGCCACATTATTGCACTCCTTTAAACCACAATGTGTCCCTCAGCTCTCAGGCAGGATGAGTGGCTGTCACATTTATCAACAAATCACACAAAGCTCTGTGCCGCTGCTGCCCCAGATGGGAAGAAGTGGCTGTATGAAACTGAATGAAAGACTGCAGGACAATGTGAAGGGAGGAACTAGAAAAAGACTACCGAGAAAAGCACATTTCAGAGTATTTTTTCAAACATGACAAACTGAAATGACACTGGAGCTCCACTATAATTTACAGCATGTAAACTCTGAGGCAGAAAACAGTTGACTGGTTCTTTGTTAGCTGAGAATTATCACTGATTGTCTCAGAGTCTTTCAGTGAGACAATCAGGACATTCGGGAGGTATGGATTTGATACTGAATACCTGGACGTTCAGGGTGTTGAATGTGCACATGTGAAATTGCCTGCCAGTATACCCATGAGCGTGTGCACAAATACACATATGCGCACACACATTACACTGTTTGAAATATGTTTACTTGAAGTCTTAGATTCAGAACTGCACATGAAAGAAACGATTCTGTCCCTCCAGTGTGACTCCCGTCTCTCCCGGCGTTTCCAATTTCACAGTCATTGCCCCACAGCACATTCAGATAAAAGTCAGAGATAAGTCGCCTGTCACAGTGGTGTCACACCACAGGTTAAAACCTTCTCACCTCCAGAGTGGAAGAGGCTGAGGACAGTGTGAAGGTGATGAGGTGCCTTTCTGATTTACCATGCAGCCTTTCCCTTCATCTGTGAGCAGATGGTGAGTTGGATTGGTGCCTTTAGACTGGCTGCTGTCTTCTCATCTGTGGTCTGTCACTACCTGTCCACAGCTGCCTTGCAGCCAGTAAACGTATTGATTACAGGTGGCACTGAGCTCTAAAAAGTCAGGCTGAAGCATATGGTGCTCTATAGAGAAACCATGAGCACAAGGAGGAATATGCTTCTATTCTGTCTAGAGTGGAATAGTAACACCTGGAATACAACTTCTGAATTTCCAACACATACAGTATAAAAAGAAGTGGCGGACAGTATATTTTATACCTAGGCCTTCAGTGCCATCCTCCCGCAATTAAACCGCCTTCTAATAACCTCAGCATGGGGCTATAGGCTGCTGTTATTCGACGTAACCACCCCATATTCACAATAACAATAACCTTTATTGAGTGGAATAAAGTGATTTAACACGAGGCTCAACATCTATGTCAGTTACAACACACTAACTGCAGAGACATGAATAGGATGTAGCATTGTTACGCATTATGACAGGATGCTGCATCACAAATAGACATGGCATAGCCTAAATCAGTGTCATCATTATCAAAGAAACAAGAACAAATTCACAACAACCATCACATTTACTCATACGACCAGCGAGCAAGCAAAAATGCCGTAAAACACAAGTAACACAATCAGATTCAACAGGCTTCCCCACAGATTCCAGCCACATAAAAATCCATCAAACTTACCAAAGCTGCTCATCATCTGAAGACAGTCCATCCTCCTTTCTGTCTTTATAAAGAGTTTAACGACACGGCTGTACAGCACATCGGTGCGTTTCAGTTCCAAAACGTGAAAAAAAGCGTTGTCAGTTAATCCATTTCTTCTCGTCCTTCAGCCATTGTGTGTTAAAAAAAAACAACAGGACTAAGTAAAAATCGAAACAAAAAATCTAAAGCACTACATCTAAAAATCTAAACGTCAAGAAAGAAAGTTTAAATAAACATTAATGCTCCGTTACGTGATAGCTAGGTTTACTTGAGTTAGCTAAGCTAACCAGCTCTCTTCTTCTAATGAATTTCTGGCAGGCTGTTTAGCTGTTAGCATAATGCTGTACTCCGATGACGTAGGCCAAGGCCAGCTAGAAGGCTCTGGCCTGTAAAAGAATACACATGGCAAACTCGAAATCTGATTGGTTAAAGAATATGACAATCAACAACATCATCCCATTTGCTTGAATAGCAGAGGGGATTCACTCGAGATTGTGAAGGCCTCAGGCTAGATTTTTTTTTTACCCAGAGACAGCACAGGTGGAAAAATCTGATTGGATAAAAGCTCTAATTANGCTAGATTTTTTTTTTACCCAGAGACAGCACAGGTGGAAAAATCTGATTGGATAAAAGCTCTAATTACTATGTGCTGGGCTGGAAGCAGCACAACTGCGGGAGGGAGTACCGGTAGTAATGAAATGACGTTAATAACAAAACTGATGGGAACGAACTTTGTAAAATATATATAGCATTAATTAAAATANAAATGACGTTAATAACAAAACTGATGGGAACGAACTTTGTAAAATATATATAGCATTAATTAAAATATAAATTATAAAAATATAATCTGATGATTCTGACAATCTCTAGCGGTGGGCCATCAGGGTCGGGGCCATCAGTGGTGGGCCATCAAAAGTGTTTCCTCACTGGCACCGAGTAGAAGATGCAAAAACCTCAGCTTCTATCATGACTACAGGCAAAGCAGCAAATATGATCTATAAAGGATCATGCCAGCGATCGTGCATGTTTGAGCCCAATATACACAATCCACATCCATGTTACATTACTGACAACCACTTCCCAAAATATACTAGGCCTACTTTAGTGGTAAATTTTAGAATTTGGGTTTCAGTTCATTCCAGTACGCTATAAAAAATATCAACTTGTAGAAAACTTGAAACACGCTTGAAATATGCAATTCATCACAGTGAACACTATGTCTATTATTTTATCCAAGTAACTTTATTTAAGCGATCCACCATGGAGCTGCACTTAAACAATGTATGTCTTTCCCAGGAACTACAGTCCCAGGAGAAGATGGCTTTTACCGAGAAAATAAAATGACCATGTTTTCTACAATCATGCATAACTGCTAGAAAGTGAAACACTGAATTTTAAGGTGGGTGTATCACCTGAACACTTGATTTTTGAACGATTAGATGATTTGAAAAGATGAAAGGAAAATGAAAATACAGTTTTATGTTTTGGAAATTAGTTGTCAGTAACATAACATGTATGTGGGCTGTATATAGTGGGCTCAAACATGCACGACCACTTATGGTCCTTTAAATGCTACCAGTTTGGACCAGAAATTAGAATAGTAATTGCCTGGAAACCAGGTAGCAAGTTTAATAAGTGTCAGCACAACATATACACACATGCATTTAGCCACCCACACACACACTAATTAGTCGCAGCATTCTTCCCCATGGATAAATGACAGTGGGAGTCGATGCAGGCCTCTCCACAGGAGTGACTGAATCTACAGGTGCTCAGTGTTTCCAACCCTCCACTGTGTAGGAGGCTTTCCTCATTAAAATCCTGATTCACTGGGTGGCCTCATTACTTGACCTCTCACAGAGTGATCTAGGACTTACATTACATTATATTAACTTTCCTACTGCATGTTTTTGCTAAATAATTAAGTGGGAGTGCTTCAGGTATTGATGGTATAGAGGGCTCTCCATGTTTTTCCTCTGGATCTTAATTACATGCAGATTATGCATGTGAGGAGCACAAAAAGGTGAATTAACCCAGAGCATTCACGCTGATAATGGCTGTTGCCTTATTTTTAAAAAAACAAATACTACTGAAAATGTCTTTCATGCTACAAATAAACACCTGCATAGATTTCTGGCTTTACAAAAATATGGATATTTATATATATAAAAATATTAACAAGCAAGAACTAAATTTGTCTTGTTCCAGTAGCAAATATATGTTTTAGTCCACCAGATCCATGTCCATCTAATCCAAACAACACCTATTAATAGTCTAAGACGAATATGTCTGATTTTTGTCATTGAGATTGGTGGATTACTTTCGAAGAAATTGATTATATAAACAAATACTTAAAAAAAATCTAAAAATGAATGGTTGGGCCACATTTCATTCAGTTCAGAACTTTTTGATTAAACCTGATAATAAACTAACTCCAACCAACCAATCAACCGATCAACCAACAAACGTGGATGAAAACAAAACCTCCTTGAAGTAAATATATGAGGCATATTGTTACATGATGTAAGTGTTTAAATTAATATCTCAAACAATTTCTCTTTTCATTTCAGAGATGAAAACAACTGTCATTTCAACTAATCACATCAAGTTAACTGTGTTTCAACATGGGGCTAGAAAGCAATTAGGGATTTTTGTTTTTAGTAGCAGATCATACAAATTGTACTTAACACAAACAAAAAGGGATTATTTAAGTGTTAAGAGATATGTAAAGGTCTGAGTTGTTCAAACTTGGGGGAAAAAATCAACCCTGGGAGTTGTTATTGAAGGTGACTGGAATCTCTCCGGTGCATCCCAGAACTACAGTACATGGACTCCTGTACAAGACAGTCAGCAAGCAATGTAAGTATCATGTGAGGTTCAGTGATTACAACAAGTCTGAAAACACGCTTCAGCCTGCAGCAAGAGAGAACAGAGCTGCTGCCTGGATGCTCAGCAAAACCACTATTAACATTGACTTCTAGCTTTAAAATGTCACAGGGCTGATAGAAATGAAACCTCCCTCTAAAAATAGCCTTTCCTTCCAAACTCCACTACAGGGTTTGTAAGACCACCTGATGGTACTTCTACATACTACTAATAATAAGGTTAGAGCCTGGTGGAGCACTTTTTTAATTACTTAGTCATGGCTAGAGTTCCTACTATTAGAATTTTACCTCACTCACCAAATCAAAGTCTTCCACAGAAACCACAAGGTCAAACACACAGGGTATTAACAAACTTAAAGCACTCTTCTTGGAAAATTTAAGTCCCTGCAGATATGTTTCTTAATTAGCAATGTTTTCACCTAATGTCTTTCAGTTTGAAACAGGAGGATGCACAGCAAGCGTAAATAAGAATATCAAAAGAAAAATTGCAGCACAGTGCATAATCCTCCAGAGAAGATGTGGTAAAGCATCCACATGAGCCTGCCATTGTTGCTAAATGCCACAGTAACAACCTTGCCCAGCAGGGTGCCATCTCCCTCTGACACAGCCTCCTTCCTGACTTTCATCATTAAACTACACACATGGGCAGGAGGCTTTGAAGGGTCTGCCATTATTGAGCAATGGTAGCTCTTGAAAGGAAGGTCTTTTCATTTAGAAGTCTTATGAAGATGATTTGCACTCAGGGCTATAATTGTGCTGTGTGATGTCTAACAGGCCAAACTGCTTGAGAGAGCTTTCTCTGCTCATGTGCATTGGTGATTGATGGCGGCTGATTTTCCCTTGAACTTCCAGGGCTGGATAGTTCAGAGTGGTGGGGGTGATGGTTATGGTAGCAGAGAGGAGGGAGGGAGGCTGGCCAGCAGACAGTAGGGAGGAGTTGCTTTTATTCAGTCCATATTCAAAGATAATAAGACAATCAGAGATGCAATCTGAAAAGGCTTAATTTCTTTTTCCACAAGTTTTCATAATAGTAATCAAAACTGCCTTAAAATAGGGTTTATTACAAGAGCAGGTACATTATCGTTACTTCATCCAGTCTTTGAATAATGTATGGCAGCTAGCTGCATGCATCAGCAGCAGATGCACAAGCCTCTGTGGCATCTCTGCTCCTCACAGTGAGAATTGCAGACTCCCCATCCATTCCCATCAAAACTGAAAAAGCAGCCAGTGGCAGTGCTACTTTGTGGAACAAAGATGATACTGGAATACCTCACTTGCATAAAGTGAGCACATCACTGTGGTCAGATTTTGGCTCCCTGTGCCACTACAACTCACTCCCTCTCTGCTGCTGGATAACAGCCAGATAGATGTGCAGATCAAACAGTGAGGAAGAGCTGATGGTCATGGAATCCACCTTCCTGAGCTCAACAACCGACACTGCTGCACTGTCCATTTTCAAGGCTCATTTTACACCATCTACAGCACTTTCTATTCTTTGAGGACATATAGCATCAATCATCAAAAGGATCAGGGAGCTGTGGTTGCTGTGGTTTGACTATGTGAGATGCAGTTACAATCCCATATGGCATCAAATTATTCAAGAACCTACTAACCCCTCCTGTTTCACCAGATAGCAACTATTACAGCTTTGTCTGAGATTTTATCACTATGTGCTTGGCAGCAGCAAATCCACTCATCCACTGTTGCCATGCCAAACCAGCACACCAAAAATCCTAGCTGGCAGAGACATTACATTATGTGGAGTACTGGCTCTTTTTATGACTATTCATGGTCATTATGATGCTTCAAACTCCATGGATGCTTTGGAAAGAATACTCTTCAGATAGACACCTTTCAATAAATGAATAAAGCACAACTTAAAAGAATTAAGAGAACATTCCTATGTTAAGGATTTCTCATTAGCCTCTAGCTCCACAAAATAAATTGGAAGGAAGCTGTTCCACTTCATGATTCATGCCAGACAGAGAAGGCTTTTGTCAAGTATGTTAGGAATGCAGTTATTGTAACAGCCCTAAAGAGAAATAAAGAATGCTGAGGACTCTGATATTACACTTAAAAGACCTGACTTCAGAATGAAAGACATTATTACTACTACAATGAGTTCTACTCCCATAAGGCTTACAGGAAAAGGAGAATGAAATCTGCAGAAAACTGGCAGGGGAATTTCATCTGAGAGAAATGCAAGCTTCAGAAGAAGCAGTCTATTATCTACAATCATTTGGGACGCAATCTGAAACAAGCCCTTCAAACCACAGCCCAACCCTCTGAAGACCATCTATTCGCTAATAAACTGGCTTTTCAATTAGCACCTATCTGACATTACAATGATAACACAAAACCAATTACACGCTGTGCTGCAGATAACTTGTAATCCACTTAATAGGTCTGATTTGACTTCTCTTCTACCCACAACCACTGCTGCTGAGGCCTCTTCTGGTCTCCACACAGGACCAGGGATCAATGTAAATGATCAGAACTGAAGGGATCTGAGATAGCATGCTGGCCAGTCTCCTGGACGTCCCAGTAATATTTCTATCTGTCTGTTTGAAGGGTGTTGATGGCAGCTTTGGAGGTGAGAAGAGCAAACAAAGCTTTCATCATTAGCTTCAGGCGCTAATGCTAGGATTCATAGTTCAACATCATGCTTCAATATGCCTCTGTACTTGTAGTTTTCTTAATTAATAAATTCACTACTGGCTTTATAGTTGTAATATTTACTGTTTTTTAGTATGACTTCAAAATGTCAGAGATCAGATGCATGAAACAAAGAGATTGCTGATCAAACATATGTCAAATGTATTTGTAAGACAGAAAATATGGCGTTTTGAAAAACAGTGATAGATGTAAAGACTTGTCACATTTGCTTTTGAGTCTGGCCAAATGGTATGCTGGGGAAAGAGAGGGAGTGAGCTGCAGATCTGGGAAATGAGAATTTCTGGAGGCAGAACAGCTGAATAAGGAGACTGACTGACTGTAACGATTAACGTGAGGCTGTTTCAGCTTTGACCGAGAGTGCATACCTGCCTGTAATGATGCCACAGAGTCACAGCAACAATCCAGCACTTTAACCAGGAGGAGAAACAGTAAAATGTGTTCTTTTGTTTAAATAAGACCAACATGCAATTACAGACTGGAGCAATCAACTACAACATTGTTCCTTCTGCAAACTAGGCACCAAACAATTAAAAAAAAAAAAAAAAAAAAAAACAAGCTAATAAAACCAACAATAAGCTTACAGGTCAAACATTTTTGGCATTCATGAAAAAGTAATCATGAATTTGCACATTTTAATCAAAACAGGTCTATAAACCATTGAATAATTTCTTTCATTATCTACCTGATATGAAGCAACTCATCTAAATATGTTATACAAAGCAAGAATCAATCATAATCTGCATCACAATGATGTTTGAATGCAATCCTTTGTCACGTCTCGCTGCATGTTTCCCTTGTTTAGGGAGAGCAAATAAAAGCCATTTTTACTTCAGGCCTGTTCGTATAAACAGCGAGAAAAAAGAGATGGTAGCTGCATTTATCAAATATGGCAATTTGCTTAATGGACTCTGACAAAGCCAGTGGCAGTCTTTATTTAGATGCAGATGACTTCCTTCATACCACTTCCTCTCTCAGTAATGCAGCTGCCTGTCAAGGAAAGGAAAGAAAGCCTCATTCTGTTTCTACAGGCTGACAGTCAATCACTGTCACTGTCTGTGTAACTGACTGAGTGACTGCCTGTTGGTGTGTCTACACTCTACCTCAACCCCATTAGGATCACACTATTTCCATCTCTCTCCATAACTTACAATTCAATTCTCAACAGCAATGCTGCAAAAGCTAAGCAAACCATCTCGTACTCCTCAGTGACACTTCCAGGCTGAATGTTACATGAAGACACAGAGCAGAGCCACATGCTCATGGCTGTCATGATGGGGGGGGNGAAAGAGGGACGTGGGTTGAGACAAAGCTGAAGGGTGAAACGTCTGCTATCTGTCATGACACCCAGCACTAAATCACTCAAAAAGCACACTGCAGCTACCACTCCCAAAAATAGCCAAGTGAAATAGTAGCATAAAGTAGTGTTTCTAATTCTTTCAGTCAGACAGCAGTCAATGTTACACACCATGACATTTAACAAATGCGCCAGCAAAAATTAAGCTATTCTGTATTCCATCATTGTAATACTCAGGGATATGTTTTAGGCCTGCAAGAGCTGATAAGCACACAACCAGCACACTCAAAGCACAGGGCTTTCCTCTTATTAGAAAAACTCAGTGTGTGTGTGTGTGTGTGTGCGTGTGTGTGTGCGTTAGAGACGGCTCAATCACGAGGCAACAGTGCCCTCTTGAAGAGCTCCAGTATGTGCTGTTGTGTTCACTTGAATTCACTACAGAAATTCCTCTGTGGATAATATCCAACATCAGTGTTCTCACACACTGCTATTGTTTGAAGCACCAATTATTTTTAATGTGTGTGTGTGTGTGTGTGTGTGTGTGTCTGTGTGTGTGTGTGTGTCTGTGTGTGTGTGTGTGCATGCATAAAAATGTCAGTACTACAACATATGCTTGCATACACATCTCTAAATGTGTAAAACGTTTCTTTTTTTTTTCCTAAAATACAAATGGAGTCCCCACTAACAGGAAATATTTTCATACTGCAACACACACTGTAACGTTTTCCTCCTTAAAGGACCATACTGGTTGTTTTGCATGTTTGAGCCCAACATATACAACCCACATACATGTTACATTACTGACAAAATGGTTTCTAATTTACTTCCATCATAATTTCACCCATTGTACATTTCTTATACATCCTCTTCTTCAGCATCTACATCACTGTTTAAGTTTCTTCTTCCTAAACAGAAATAGAAGAGAAAACAAATAATGTATTTTCTGTTTGTTATCTGTACCACTTCTTAAAGTTATGAGGCTACAGACCCTGAGGGATTTCAAATTGTCAGCATTTTGCTTCTTAACAATTAAACTAAAACCCTTTGGGTCTCAGCTTTGAGGGTCGTGAGTTGAAGCCTCTTCCAAAAATAAACATACAGCAAATGGAATTATTCCCTAATGAGGCTTAAATATGACTTCCATGCTTAAGACGCACCAATGGTGATTAATCATTAACACTGTTGTATCTTCAAATGCTGTCTGTCTGAGAACTTTACCATAGCAAGAGATTAACAGCAATCTACCAGGGAAGACAATAAATGGTTCCTTGAGCACCCAGAAGACCTAAGAAGAGACGTGAATAGCCTGTATGCTGCCATGGAAACCTTTACCATGACTGTGAGTTCAGTTTATTTATTTATTTAGTCAAGGACCATGTACAAAATGTATTAATCTCAAACAATTAAAACGTTTGTGGCAGATTTATCCTTTGGCTAATTTCTGTCTAGTCCCTGAGCAGGTCATTAAGCAATACAAAAACACAATCACTAATTGTGTAATAACAGCGTCTCAGCTAAGATTTAAACACATAGTCCTTCAAATATACAGTTAAATACTCATCATACCACGATCATGTGGTAGCCTACTTCAAGCAAAGATCTTCAAAGTCCATCAAACAAATGGGCCATGGCTAAAACTCTGATATATGAGCTGCAGTGAATTCATGGTACATTACACATCTTTTTTAAAGCATACCTATATTTGATGTGTATGAAAGGCAGGGTTTTAGGCCAAAGTTACTTAGATAGATACATAAATAGAAGATGTGCATGAGAAGCATGACTTAAAGGACCATACTGGTGATTTTGCATGTTTTAGTCCAATAAATACAACATGCATTTCATGTAATAGTGGCATCTGATCTAAATTTTACCATTTAACCACATTCTCCCAGCTCGTTTCCCAGCAGTGCCCTGGAACAGCACAAATTATATTTTGGTTATGCCAAAGCATATCTTTTTAATCATACAGTTGTCTACAGACAGGAGGCAGCAATCATTCCAGGTGGCACTTAACTACAAAAAAGGCTTCCATTTGAATAGAACGGCTGAGACAAAAGCATCAAATCAGTGTTTCTCATTGACGTGATAGAACACACACAATTATTTTCCTGCATTTCACTGATGATCAGAGGAACATAAAACACAGGCTTACATGGAACAGACTTTATGGATCTTATTTCTGCAGGTTAGCACAGTGTCAGGACCTCATCACCACAGCCATAGTGGAGTGGAGCTGATGAGATCCAAGTCAGATCACGCATAGAAACAGATCACACACAGCACAGCGACTGCAAAAAACAAATAAAGAGCGCAGCTGTTTTCAGTAGCACAAGACACATGGCATCCCTGAGTGCCTACTCTCATTTTGTAATATTCTCTTACCACCACAGCACATTGATTCTGACTTGTCTTTTTACAAAATTACTCTAATTGTGCAAATTACCTTCGTTGGACCCACTTTGTAAGAACGGGGGTTCTGGAGTTGAAATCTACAAATTGAAATGTTCATTGAAATTCATGAGGGAGGGGTATGCATAAAGTGGTTTGATCTCTGCAGAGGAACCTTTTCAAACATAAAATGTACAGTTGGGATGAATGGTCTCTGATGCGTCATGATAACAGAGAAGAAGAAATTATGAGTTTCAACATCAAAGTAAAATGGCTTCATATCATATTAGTGTAAACTGCAGATTATATTAGATTGTACATGTGTATCTAATAAAGTGGTAATAAACGCAACCTGCAATGAACACCAGTCTTCAAGCATTCACATTTCATGCCACCATGCATTCATCAACAAGAACAGGGAGAAACTGGCAGGAATCTAGAAAGTTACTGTTGTACTGAGGTTGTAAAAGTCTGTCTTTACCTCACTCGCCCTTGAGCAAGGCATCTGAACCTGCCTCCTTGAAAGGGCCTAATAAACACATAGAACAGGGAATACTTTGTTCTTCGTGATCTCGTGATGGGCAGTGGTTTGGGCATCTGGCCGAGTACATATATTAAAAGTTGTGCTGACTGTTTCTGCAGCACAGAAAACACACGTCATATTTTTCGGAGACTGTTTTGTGGCACTAAGGTGACGCCAGCACATATTACAGTAAAAAGCTGTTTCTTGGATTACGAAGGTTAGCTGCATACTGTTTTCCCTCCCATTTGCTGAACACAATGAATACACATTAGATTGCAAAACACTGCAGATATCAGATTTTCTGGACCATCTGCTACTTTGATAAGAATCCCAACAGCCATGATAGCATCATTTTAGGGGGATGTAGCTGCTTCATTAGTATTTGCCTGTAGCTTAAAAAAATTACAGGAATAGATTGTAGCATGTTTAGTGGTACCCTAATAGAAACAGAATAGAGCAGTTATGAGCTCTCACTTTGAATTAATTGTGACCGTTACAAATGGCATCAACCAGTATGCTGATAAAAATGATAAATTACATGGAGATACCAATACATTTCTATTGTCATGGTACTGTCAGAGAGCCTAAGCTTTCCCCTGTGTCATCCTTTAAAAGTATAATGAGTGAACACCAAGCTTAACATGTAAGAAGTTCAAATGAACAGTTGATGACCTGTTCAAAGTCAATACTAGTGTGGCTAAAAACACTAGTATGATAAGAAAAAACACTGCTCAACGCTAAGAAAAGCATCTGCCCAGTATCAGCAATGCTGAATGAGCTCTGCCATTGTTAGAGGAATTTACTGTATGCTGCTGCCCCACTGTGTTCACTGGAATAATTGCAGGTGAACGGTTGCACCAATGTGCAGTGAGACAATTGTGTGCATGTGTACAGTTCATGTCCCTCACGTGGTCTTTCTCTCTTCTTGCAGGCATAGATGTTAAACAGTGATGGTCCCTGCCAAGCTGTAGTTCTTCTACATAAAATAAATAATGAACTGGGTGAAGATTAATTATTCTGTAGTGAGAGCAGGGAGCAGGTGGAGGAAAACCTAGAGAGGTGGAGATATGCCCTGGAAAGG
>VXCM01001750.1:0-47792 GCA_014773175.1 Lucifuga dentata
GACATGAAGTTAGTTGGTGTGAGAGAAGAGGAGGCAGAGGATAGGGTTAGATGGAGGCGGATGATTTGCTGTGGTGACCCCTGAAGGGAAAGCCGAAAGGAAAAGAAGAAGAAGATTTTATGTACTTTTGTCATTTCTTGTGCAATTGATTGATTGTGTATTGATGATTTATTTAATCTTGGGGTGGCTTCAAACTTCTGGCCTGTAGTGTACATGTGTGTGCGTATGTGTGTAATCTCACATGTATCATGACAAACTCAGGTTCAAGGAGCATTTGGCTACTTTGTTCACAGCCATTTAGTGTTTTTGTGTTTGGCAGGCTAACTGTACATTACAGTTCTGGTCTGGTCAGGAAAGGTTCCTGCTAAGAACATGGGTGCTGGTGTCACAGCAACATCCCACAACAGCTGTCTGCTACACTGTAATCCCATTTCCAGATGTGTAGCCAGCTGTGTTCCTGCTGGCGTGGAGGAAGAAGTAGGACACGTAGCTTGCGTGTTGTGTAAAGTACCACAGGACACTTTAGGCTGTATTGTGTAGGTCATTTTGTACGTGTGAAGAGGATTATGGGAATTGTGGCCGTCCACAACAGAAGTCTGATGACTGATAGTTAAAGTGCCACAATGACAACTTCAGTATATTAAGTATTAGTCCAGATCCTCATGGTTTAGTGTGTGAGGTACAGATGAATATAGGTGAAATGTCTCTCTAACCACAATATCTTGATAAAAACACCAACTTTATTGAATATGAGGGTGTTTGTGACATTTGATATGGAAAAGAACAAACCTATGGAAAAAACTATTTCAAACAATGGGTCCAGGAAAGACGGTCCCCTATAAATCTGTTGATGTGGTGGTGGGTGGGTGGGGNAATGTGCTGAGTACACAAGCAGGCAGCATTAGTTGGCAGGATCAGAGAGGTGAAGAGACCAAGCAGAAGCTGTAAAAGCGGTAAATCAGCTTGAGAAACACTTCTGTATTTGTATAAAAGTGGGAAAAAGTGTTGGGATGTTGGCTTGTAGTAGGTGTGTTTATTCATAGCTAAAACATGCTTTCTTTGATTAAAATGGAAAAACTTCATCTAAAAACTTGTTTTAGACATTGTGTTTTCTGGTTTGAGTTCATATTCAAGGATTAATTTTTTAGTTGTTTTTTTTTTTTTTTTNTTTTTTTTTTTTTTTTATAGAAGAGTCACGTTTGCTTACTTGGACAAGCTGTAAAATCAGGCTTTTCCAATAAATCTAGTTGATTTTGCGTTGAAGTCCTTAATTTCAGGAATTTGCCCTGGAATCGTAAGTCTTCAGCTGGAGTGAGTAGCAGGCATGTTTCTGTGCTGCGGTTTTGAATAATAAAAAGGCCATTAGAGAATTCTGCTTCTTCAGTAGCTTAATAGATGTAGCAGTTTGGATTACATGGAATAGGAGTTGAGAAGTCTGGCTGAAGGAGAAATTATTCAGCTAGTGATCAGAAAAGAGCCCCAGCCCTTATATTCCATTTCTTTATTACTTGTACAAAACATCTGCCAGTGGGTTGAGATTATTTCATCATCCCAATTCCCAAAGAAATAAATTAATCCAAAGAATTTTGCAGAATAAAGTTTGTTTTTTGATAAAGTTGGCTCTTCAGCTTTATTCTGTTTTGTTTCAAGGTGTGCTGACACAACCGAGAAAATTCCTGAAACAAGGGAAACCCCACAGGAAACAAGTGACATAGACATGATAGGTTTTTTTCTTTTATAAAAACATTCTCGAAAGCTCAGTAACAGACTGAATTACTTAAGGCAGTTATTTTTTGCAGTGTAGTGATAAGTTTTCGCATGATTGTTGACTATGCCGCTCTGCAAAACTCAGAAGGATTTCAGTTAATCGGGCTTTGCAGCAGAATTTGCAAATTACCACAACAAGTCATAGCAGAAATATGAGTCAGGCCGTTAATTTAAAAATGGCAGCAACTGTTTTACAATCCTCGGTGCCATTATATCCCTTTAGTGAGTTCATAGACAAGAAAACTCAACACTAATCCTCCGCCCTGTTCCGTGTACAAGGAAAGACATTGTTACCTTTCAAAACATGAGATCAGGAAGTTTTGCTAAGGCAGCCGCATCGAGGAAGAAGACAAGGATGACCCTTGGCTTATTGCCTGTTTTCCTCTGTTCTGAGGTATTGGCAGCCAACACACGTTCTACTAGAGCTGAATATTTGTTTATGCTTGCATGATTAACATCTTTGTTTGACTACTTAATTGCTATGTCTTCTTAAGTAATGCCATTATAAGTAGATTAGAATCTGTCGCCCTTTTATTCCAAACTCATCACTAATTCAATGAATTATCATTTTAATTTATAACAATGTAGTGATGAGAGCATTTATTCGCCTTTTTTCCAATGTGGTGACCCTCCTAGTTATATCATCAGGCCACTGACAGCTCATGGAAACTCTACCAATTCATGTTGGTGTGCTTATTTAAAGGACCATACCAGGAATTTTTGCATGTTTGAGCCCAATAAATACTACCCGAATAACATTACATTACTGCCAACCATTTGCCAAAACATTAAACCATATTTTAGTTTTTGTGTTATTTTGCTAAATCTCCAAAGTTTCATTCACTTTAAAATTCAGTGTTTTACCTGCTAGCTCATACAGTATGTCCAAATGTAGAGGGGATGGTCATTTTTAATTTCTCTGTAAAAACTGTTTTCTTCTGGGACTGTATTACCCGGTGGAGACATACATTTTCTTCTGTGCAGCTCCATTTTGGATCAGTTAAGTCACTGACAAAAAAAAATGTAACAAACATTGTGTTCGCTGTGATGAATTACTTATCTCCAGCAAGTTGTCTGATTTTTATAGCATACTGGAATAAACCAAAACCAGTGTCTGCCTGGAAAGTAGGAAGAACAGTTCTAACGTTTACCATCTGGTAGTATGTTTTGGAAAATGGTTGTGAGTAATGTAATGTTATTTCAGGTATATGGGGCTCAAATATGAAAACCACCAGTATGATGCTTTAATGTATCAAACAGACTCAACTAGATTGAACAGGAAGCTGTGCTGCACCTCCAACGTTCACTTTGATCGCTTTTACTTCATACGGAGCTCCACCCGATGGGAACCGAGCACCATCTGCCCTAAAGAAGAAACACGTGTAGGCTAGACATTAGAAATTTTGTTTGCTTTTCTTTTGCTTGCTTGTTCAAATGCAGAGCCAGCTGTGTTGCTGAAAGTGCAAGAAAACTCGGCACTTCCCTTCATCCATATTATCCGCCGCAGGGTTTCCACAGTGCGGTCACGCTTATCAATGCACAGCTGCACCAGTTTCCTCTTATTTTTGGCTCCCCCACCTTGTTTGCTTGTTCCCTTATATCTCTGTCCCAGTTTATTAAGCTCTTCTTCTTTCACTCCTCATCTCTCTCTGTCTCTCTCTCTCTCTCTCTCTCTCTCTCTCTCTCTGCCTGAGTTTCCATTATTTGATCACTATTTTGAGAGGTGACACATTTCAAGCTTTGCTTAAGTTCCATGCTTCCATGTATTTAATTTGCTCATAATTATTTATTGTCAGTGCTTGTCTCAGTTGTCATATTTAGTGATGGAAAATGACTAAATTTCACAAATATTCAATGTACTTCTAGCTGAATAGCCAACATCATCAAGAATCTAGTATCAATGAATTCCTATCAGGTTCCAGCGTTAGACTGCTGTCCAGTGTCTTTGTATTGCAGAAAAACAATTTATTTTCCTTTTTGATTTATGTGGGCAGGATGTGGATCTGCATGTGGTCGCCACAGAATATTTGAGAGAAGCAATAAGAAAGTGGACACATTATCTAAGATTAATTCTTTTCATGGTGGACAGAAAATTGGCCTTTATCATGAAGTATATTAGTATGAAAATCAGGCCATTCGCTTCACAAAGGATGCTGTAACCGATGATGAAAGGCACAAGAAAGGAAAAGTAAAGACAAGCCTTTTAGTTAGATTAACTGACAATCTCAGAGGAGTTTTAAACATGTAGATAATGTGCATCTCGACGCCATTAAGGACCTGAGGTCTGTCCAAATACCTCTGCTGCCTGAACAGAGGAAATACACTTCCATTTTTCTCTGTTTTTGTCATTAAATGGGTTGTATAAGAGATCAAAATCAAGTTTGATATGCTAAGTAGACTAAAGGAGCTGACAGGATGACAGTAACCCGTTTCTGCTGTATGCTGCTCATCTCCCAGCACTATTTTTACACATAATTGCGGATCACGCAATTACTGATAACATCCTGTAATTAATTTGAGTGCATGTTCTGATATCAGCAGATCACTTCACTGCAATATTACATATTATAGTTTCTGCATGCTTGTGTGTGTTGCGTGCGTGCTGTGTGTACAAAAGATGGCAGAGAGACAGGATGGTATATGCATTGAATTAATACCAGAGGATCTCAGACTGGCTTAGTGTCTTCTTTTAAAACATCACTGAAAACTTTCTTTTATCATAAGGCCTGTTGCACTGATTTATTGTGGTTATTTTACGTATTTGTTTTTTTTTTTCCTCTTTGGCTTTTCTCTTTTATTTTTTAATGCTCTGTGCAGCACCTTGTGACTTTGTTTTAGAAAGGTGCTATATAAATAGTTATTCTATTATTATTATATAATTATGGACTCAATTTTTAAACACTGGGTGAGTTAATGGTGTTTACGGCTAGTTTAAAGTGACTAATGAAGTGTTATCCAAAGTGATTTACCATTTTCTGCCCATCTTAAAGGACCCTACTGGTGGTTTTGCATGTTTGAGTCTAATAAATGCTACCGGAATACTTGGTAAGTTACTACCAAATATTTGAAAAAACATAACACCGTATGTTAATTTTCCTGTTATTTTGCCAAATCCCTTATCTTTAAAAATCAAATGCTCAGATGAGACATCAACTTAAGATGCAATGTTTTGCCTAATAACACTTACGCAGAATGGTAGACAGCACGGGGCTTTTAACTTCTCGGTAAACTCTGTTCTCCTGGGATTATGTTCCCTGGCAGAGACGTACAGAAAATGACATGTCTGTGATGGATTATGTATTACAAGTATGCTTCAAGTCTCTATAAGTTGATTTTAATAGGTTACTGGAATGAACTGAAACAATGGCTGTCTGAAATGTAGGGAAAACCTTTCAAAAATTTACCACTCCAGTAGCATTTTTTGGAAAACGGTTGGCAGTATTGTAACATGTGGAGGTTGTAATTATTGGGCTCAAATATGCAAAACCCACCAGTGCAGTGCTTTAAAATGAGCAAAAGAGTTTCATTTTCAAATGTCTTTATGTATAAAAAAAAAAATTTTAATCTCTGTCTTGATAATTCCATGCTGTGCAAAGTGACCCGTCAGGCTTGTTGCATCGGTTGTAAGTGAAGTTTGTGTGTTTGTGCTGCAGAGTTTGGAGGTTTGGGCCTTGACTTCAGCTACAGCATGGCAGTCGCAGAGGAGCTGGGCAACATCCGCTGTGGAGGAATCCCTATGGCCATCGGTGTGCAGACTGACATGGCTACTCCCGCACTGGCCAGGTACAGTCCCCGGAACGTCATGAAAACACCATAAAGCCTTGCCCTTACTGTACTTTTCAGCCAGATACTGATACTGAAATTGTGACATAAAAAAGTGAAAAACGACAAAGATATGAACTGATATATAGTTATCATTTTTAAATGTGATAAATAAATAGTAGTCAAGAATTAAGAAGTACATGCAAGTACATAATGTACACAAGAGACATGTATGGCTATTTTCAACATAAAACCTAATATAGACAATAATAATTAAACTTTTAATAGTTTTTTTTAATAAAATCTATTTTGTGAATTATTTGCCACTTTGAAGGACCATCCCAGCCATTTTGCATGCTTGAGCCTAATATGTTCAATTTTCATACATGTAAGGTGACTGAAAATCATTTCCCACAGGATAAAACCATATTTCAGTATCCCTGATATTTTGCAAAACCTCTTATTCTTTCAAAATCAAATATTCAAGCGATACACCCACCTTAAAAATCGATGTTTCGCCTGCTAATAGATACGCAGCCTTATGAAGTCACAGTCGTTTAAATTTTTCAATAAACGCAGGTCTTCTTTTGGGACTATAATCTGGAGATTACATGGATTACAATGAGATTGATATAATTGGCTATTTTTTTTAAACATAAACCATACATGGAGACATACATTCACTCCGCGTTTTTTATTGTGCTTAAACGCTAAAATTGCGTAACTTTGAAAAAAAAACGGAATACAAGTCTTGTGTGCAATGATGGATTACTTATCCCAAGAACGTTTCAAGTATCAACAAGTTGATTTTAATAGCGTACCAGAATGAACTGAAACCAGCAGCGGTCTGGAAGGTAGGGAAAAAAATTTGATTCATTGTTCTAGTAATATGCTTTGGGAAATGATTGTCAGTAACATTATGTGTATGAAAATTGAATATATGAGGTCAAACATGCAAAATGGCCAGTATGGTCCTTTAAGAGAATTTCCATAGATTTCACTTGCTTAGATTTTTGGCAGAAATTACATTAAATTTTGGCAGAGTTATCAGGTGTACCAACAGTGGGACACATACACAATTGAGAACCCCTGCACTAGAAAATCCAACCTGTTACACAGCCTTTTATCAAAGCTGCAGTTAAAGTTACAACACATTATTATATTTGATAACTTTCCCTCCTGATATGAAACAGCTGCTGATGACACGAGCCAGAAGAAAAGTTATCGTCTCATGAGTTTAATTAGAAGATCTCCGCTCACCTCCAGCAAGGCTTATGTAATAAGAAACAAACAAAGTAGATCATGAGGGAGCTTTGGGATGAATCTGCTTACCTCCGTCCCTGTGGAACTGGTCTTGCGTCAAACATGAAATTGCTGTATTAAAATTAATAATCCTCAGCTCCAACTTACTGCAGTTCATTTGCAAATTAAATGTAGAAAATATCAGGGACATTTTCTTCATATTGGTTTTTACCGGATGTTACACAATACCGTTTAGTGGTTGTTGGTTCTCGTAGGCCACAGCACGACATGTTCTCGATCTCTCCCTACTCTACCACACCTGATGAGCTCATTCAGGTGTGTGTTGATAAAGACTTGGTGTCTACTAGATCTTGATTGGCTAAACACTCCTTATTATCAGGTATCAATATTTGCTTAACAAAGATATATCACAGATAGCATTATATAAACGTTTTTCAAGCTGCATTTTTATATTTAAGCCTTATTTTTATTATTACAAGTGTAATTTTTGTTATATTGCATCTGTATTTATATATAGTTAGTTAATAATATTGTTGCTTCTGTTCACTGTTACTATCATCTTTGATAGTAATCTTTATTGTTCAGCTGTAACATATATCGCTCAAACAGATTTGAGGGATTCTTGTCAAGAATGGTTTATGTTTAGAAAAAATAGCCAATTATATCATTCTCAATTTTTTTTTTTTTAACTCTCAAATATCGATATCAGTATTGGTCTCAAAAATCCAATATTGATCATGCTCCTCTTCTTTATTGAGATCTCATTTGTATGTAGTGTTGATTAATAAGTGGAAAGAATAACTAGCAATGTTTTACCTGGATTCATCTCAATGTACTTAATGAGTTAGTGATAATTTGTGTGTGCATGTATGTGCATGTGCATGCAGGTTTGGTTCACTTGAGCTGAAGAAAGAGTTCCTCATTCCCTCCATCATGGGTGATAAGGTGGCCTGCCTCGGTGTTAGTGAAGTCGGCGCCGGTTCTGATGTCTCAAGTACATCTCTCTTTCATCATGCTCTCATCTTTTTCAATCATATCATTTCCTTTATCCCCCTAAGGACCATTTTGAATCAAATTTTCATTAATGCTGCATAAAGAAATATTCAGGAGCCAGAAATATAGAATGAAAATCAAGACATGACATGTCTGTAGGCTGGTCATTCACATGTAATCTCTGCCCATGCATGTACGCACGTAATCACGCAATGGTTGAGGTATTAAAACCAAGGCGGTGAGGAAAGGGGATGAATATGTGATCAACGGGGGAAAGATGTGGACCACCAATGGCACCCAGGCTGACTGGATGTGTCTCCTGGCAAACACCAGTGATGGGCCCCCGCACAGGAACAAATCTCTCATCTGTTTACCCATGAACTTGCCAGGTAAGATCATTCTGTCCCTATTTACACATTAGGCTAATTTCCCTGTATAAACAGGAAAATCTCCATGCATCGAGAAACAAACTGCAAATTTGAGATTCATGACCACACTCTTATTCCAAACCCCTGAATGTGTTTGTTTTTTTTTTGTTTTTTTTAGAATTTTCCTGTCTGTCTAACCCTGTAAAACCCCCTGCACATGCTGTCTGTATCCACTGTTTACATAATACTAGATATTTTGTTGTTAGCATGTCTTTGCCAAAATCCATAGTGACGTTCAAATTTTCTTCCCATCACTCCTACTGTAGGAGTACACATTGCCCGCAAGATTGATAAACTAGGCATGTGGTCATCGGACACGGCCGAAATCTTCTTTGATGACGTCCGGGTGCCCTGCAAGAACATCATTGGCCAGGAGGGCATGGGCTTCACCTATCAGATGCTCCAGTTCCAGGAAGAAAGACTCTGGGCAGTGGCCAACAGTGAGGGAGTCCTCCTTACCGTCTCCATTTATGACTGTCCTTTGTCTCTTTTCCCTCTCCATCGCTATCTACTCATCCACTTTGTCCTCGTCTCATCCTGTCTTTTGCCCTTTGTCACATCTCATCAGTCTCCCACTGAATCAGCTGCAGACGTTTTGTGTTACAGTTTCCTTTTCAGTCTCCATTACTAAAATAAGGGGGGGGTGTTCAGGTCACATTTTTAATCCACTCCTACATAGTTTTCTGCTTCTGTTTTGCGCAAGAATCAGGGGTCACTGTTTTTTTGGGTAGAGCTTACCAGAAATAATTAGAGAGAAGCAAGATGTTACATCATTATGGTCTGTCCTGATAAGTCTGGCCTGGCCTGTTTTAAGACTTTTAGCATCAAATCACAAGTCACAGAGACAAACAAAACCCTCAGGCACTGATGTACATCTTTTCTTTTCTGCTTCCACTTTTTATTTAAGTTGGTGATGTCCCATATAGCGCATCTTATATTTTTTTATATTGCTAACTTCTACTGCTGCGATAATAAAGCTGTTAAACTGCTAAAATAGAATCAAAAGTGGGAAACTGCACAATCCAAACAAGCACACTTACAGTACTTCTCTCTCTCTGTCTTTTCTTGCTTTAGTCGTGACAATGTTTGACAACATCATTCAGGAAACCATCCAGTACACACAGCAGAGGAAGATCTTTACACGTCCTCTCCTCCACCATCAGTCCGTCCACTTCAGGCTGGCTGAGCTGCAGACAGAGGTGGAACTGCTCCGCTCCCTCCTCTACCGTGTTATAGGTGGGGTCGGTTGATAGAGAGAGACGACTCAACATATATGGAAGATTAATGGCGGCTTGGTAGTGTTTGGTTCTACAATATAAACTGATTTGCTGAAATTTAATCCCATGACTTGGCAGAATTGTCATTGAATTTCATTGGCTTATCGAGCATGCAAGGATTTTTTTTAAATTTTGTTTTCACAGGCATCAAGGTTTGTTTTTTTTTAGCATTTCTGTATTTGTCTTTGATAATGCCTTGTGTAAGTTATATTCCCTGCAAATCTATATTTCCTGCTCAAACAACATAAATCTAATCTCAAAATCATAAAAAATGGTTCAGTGAAGCTATAACTTAAAGGACTGTGTTGGTTTAGTTGTATTGAGTAAATACAACCTGCATATACGCTATGATACTGCCAACCATTTTCCAAATTTTTTTTTAGCTTAAATGGTTGGCAATAATGTAACATATATGTGGGTAATATTTATTGGGCTCAAATATGCAAAACCACTGGTAGGGTCCTTTAAACTGTATATAACTTTATAAAACACCAGTGTTGTTTGGGGTAATCTGCAAGATGGCAAAAAATTCAACAACCTCTCACACACCCAGAGCACTGGCACACACGTAGTTCATCTAAAATTATTGAAATATAACCCAGGTGCCACACACACACAGCAGTGCTTATGATTTAATACATGAGTAAGTGGGTGCATGTGTTGTACAGAGGTCATGGGTCTTGTGTTTTTTCGTGCTGTTCATGACCACTTCAGCCACTTGTAGCTTTGAATAAATTGGTTTGGCTGGCAACAGTTAAAATCAGACTTAACCTGATCAAAGGTTTTACATCTCTTTGGCACAGCCAGATACACACAAAAACACACGGCTGTTGTGATAGAACATGTTGACTTAGAAGCTCCTGCAGACAGAAGAATGAATGAAATGCATTGGGAAAGGTGTGGATGTTTCATCTGTCTCACACTCCCATTCCTTTTAATTCCTTGTTATCCTCCAATAATTATTTCTCCTCCTCCGCTTGTTTCACTCCTTCAGCCCTTTCTTTTTCCTCCACAGCTTTATACATCAAAGGGAATGATGTAACCAAGATGGCATCCATGGCTAAGTTGAAGGCGGGCCGCCTGGCCAGGGAGGTGACAGACAGCTGTCTGCAGTACTGGGGAGGGATGGGCTTCACCAGCGATGTGCTCATCAGCAGGCTCTACAGGTGAGCCAGGAACAGAGCTGAAATACGAAACTTAAGTAACCGGCTACTAGCTGAGTCAAAAAAATATTTGCTACACCTACACTTTACAGTATAGTTTATGTTGTGTGTATGGACCAAACCGATGGTTTTACTTGTTTGAGGCCAATTTATACAACCCACATACAAGTTATGTAACGGACAACCATTTTCCAAAACATACTAATGGAGCAGTAAATATTAGAATTGTTAGGTAGGCAGGTAATATTTTTTGGGCTTAAACGTGCAAAACCACCAGTATGGTCCTTTAATGGCAAAACACTACTGTGCTGCTGTAAAACCATAGCAGAGCAGTATGAGTCACCAAAACAGATCAACAACTATTGTTATATCTGGCTGCTAGCCATACTTACCTTTGAGAGGGTGTAACGTTTCTATAGTAACAGCAACGTCTTCTGTTATTACGTTGATAAAGTTCATTAGCTTGTTATTTTGCAAGAAACTCAAGTTAAACCCGATTCCTTAATTACAGACTGATGGCCTCTAGTCTTCTGGTCTCCAGTTGTGCAACATTTGCACAGCCTCCTAACATTCCCAGCATCCAATTTAGATTGGATAAGCTTTATTTAACTCCATGCTGACATCTGGTGATGGGGCAGATCATTTAATTGGGTTTATTAGGGGTTCATAGCAAATATCTTATTAGGACTCACAAACAAGTTGCTCTCAAAGATAAAAGATTCCACTGAGGTTAAAGTGAATCATCTGTCAGAAGTGGCAGAAAAGAACTCAGGTTGTTATTTCATTTTTTTTTTTCCACAGGGACTGCAGATTACTTTCGATTGGTNAAAAGAACTCAGGTTGTTATTTCATTTTTTTTTTTCCACAGGGACTGCAGATTACTTTCGATTGGTGGAGGAGCTGATGAGGTGATGCTGGAAATCATCTGCAAGTACATGGACATGCTACCCAAGAAGTGAACACTAAGACAGCGACTGATGTCAGAAGTTTGCTGATTATACTCCTGACAATCATATCCTGTACAAAAATAACGAATCATCTAAGTGCATTGTGCAGTCTTAAGGCTGGATATGCTCTACATGCAACCTGACTCCGATCTTTTGCTTAAGTGACACCTACGCTTCCTGAAGATGTAAATGGTAAAAAGCCACATGGAATCACATATTCTCAGATCCGTTTTGGGCCACTTGCATATGTGGAAATAAATTGGATACTTATCGGATATCCGNATATTCTCAGATCCGTTTTGGGCCACTTGCATATGTGGAAATAAATTGGATACTTATCGGATATCCGCCAATGCGACTGATGTCTAAATAGACAGATCAGAATTTCCTCACTGTTCCGACTCCTACGTAATATTTCACCTTATCCGCATATAGATGATGTAAGCGATTAATACAATGACCGTCTCTGTAAATAGAAATGGAGGACATACTACATATATCAGACATGCTGATGTGTGTTTATGTCAAATAGACGTGTTAGCGTGTGATAACAGGCTCTTGTTACAGCAGCAAAAGTCCAACTCCACCCACTTCTCCTCCATGATCAACTGACCAAAATACGTGTCCGGACGGGAGAGATAAACGCTCACACAACATATCAGATGTTTCTCTCTGCATGTGAAAGTTTTTAACCCACAGATTATATTTTAAATAGTTCTTTCATGTTAGTCCATTAAAGTAAAAATCAGATACAGGCAAAAAATTGGAATTGAGCATCAAGACTTGTAGTGTAAATCCAGCTTTATCAGCTGTATCTTTACCTGTTACTAAATAAATTCTTCATATCAGAGACAGCAGAGTAGCAGAACTGCACGGTATTGTGTATTGTCACAGGCTATGCTAACTGCATACGTTAGCGGGATAAGATACCGTGTTGATAAAACGTGGAAGATCAATATATTTCTCTCAGTAGGTGACTATAGTAGATGACTATACATTTATCACGATTCATTCATTCATATAGAAGACAATGTAAAATGTATGTTATGTTTAGGTTGTCAGTATTGGCAGTTATTTTCGTGATGTTTGATTATAATTAGTATGCTAAGTGCTCTCAAAACTACTTTTGAATTTAATTTTGCAATTTGTACAAAACAAATTTACTTTCAATGGTTAAGTAGTTTAGTATCAAAATAATATTTCTGATACTTAAGTGGCTGCTAATTTACTTTTACTCCATTGTTAATAGGCAAAGTTTGCTTGTAACAAAATAAATTTTTAAAAGGTTATTTCCACTTTATTCAAGTACTACTTTTGTGTATTTTATTCACCAGTTTTTGAGTAACTGTTTTTCCTTTTTATTCCTAAAATAACTTCCAATGCACAAACTCAATTCATTTTGCACAACCTTCTGTTCTGATCCCTAATGATGCATACTCAAATATTGTAATAATTCTGTATCTAGCTTCAGACAAAATCAGTTCTACATGCTGCATTTTTAAAAGTTTCACCAATGAGAATCTTTCATAAACTGCAGTCTAGTGGAAATTGAAATCCATCCCTCTTGATTTTATCAATTGAATGTTTAACTCTTTTATAGCTTAGTTTTGATTGTTTAAGGTTATTAAGTCATCCTTTAAATATCTGACCAATTTTTAGGATACTTTAAGGAAAATGAGTATTTGCTGTTCTAATGTGCAAACATGCAACATTCTGATTTTTTTTTTTTTTTTTANTTTTTTTTTTTTTTTTGTCATGTCATAAATTACCAGGTCAGTCTGGATACAATGCATATCCTTGAGATTGTTCAGTTTAAATGATAAAATTTGTTTATTTATTTACAAAAAACAGACACATTTGTACAACAAAGCTGTAGCTATGATGAAATACATAATGCTATGAACAGCCAGTTAAGGACATCAGCGGTCACTGCTTTTGATATAGCCATTCATTCCTAATACACAAATGATGTTGTAGTAGACTGTCATATCACTTTTAACACAAATTATATTATAAAATCTTCCACAGATTTTTAATACTGTTCTTTCCGCTACTGCTTTAAGATTCCTGACAGTAATGATAGTATTCCTGACAGTATTAAACCTGTGCAACTATTACATCTCTTCTGAGTCGAGGTACAGTGAGCTAAAAATAAAAACATTGGCAGTAATACCAGTTTCACAAGGTTATTGATGAATTTGGACCTTTTGCACTTTTCTAAATTAGGCTTATTTCATCCTCAACCTCACTAATTTGGGCCTCATGCTATGAGGTGCTCACACAGACTCCAGCATCCTGACCATCCTCCTGCACAATCATCATCACATTGGTCAGATCCAGAGTCGCTTCTCATGAGACTATAGAGGGAGATGTTGCGTTCAAGGGCCAAGTCCGGAAAAGTCTCCTGATCACCTCAGCTTGATGAACCAGTAGAGGACGAAGAAAACGAAAAAGCAGAAGAGCAGCATGTAGCACAGCAGCTTAGTTTGACTGCCTCTGGACAGCTGCTTGACTCTGCCGATGGTGGCGCCCAGCAGGCCTCCTGTCGAGTCAAAGTCCGAGTCCTGGTGTGGGGAAGACGGAGAAAGAGTTCAAAGTCTGACAAGCAAAAACACAACACACTCAGATCTTGGGAGATATTTGCTAACACGATTAACACGACTATCTCTTGGTGCTTTAAGGATCCTTCTGAATCAGTGGAATCCTGGACGCCAGATTTGTGTTCCTTTGCATTTAATTTATTGAAAATACAATCTAGAGAAGAGAAAGTGAAACTCACCATATCTTCCAACATTTTATTCTGGTATTTGACTTCTGTTCCGATGTCGATTGTCAGCTGTAAATATAAAGTACAAGCCAATTAAAATACAATCACAATATGACATCTAAACGTGGTAAAAGTTTAATGTGACTAAGCTCAGACACACGTACGCTTTTCAGAGCGCTGACTTTGGCTCTCAGTCCCTCCTGTAAATGCTGGTTCTCCTCTTCATACACACTATAGCCACTCGCGACATAATTCCCAGGACCTCCTTCACCTTTAGGTAAATATAATTATTTCACATAAATAACACAATGATAAATAGAGAAATAATACAGGGCCTGGACACAACATTCTGACATTAGCTAATTAGCTTGCAAGCTAAAGATGAGCAAAAATCAAGCCAATATAAACTTGCTTCTTACCCAGACCAGCGCGTCTCATCTTGGTTTAGTACAGTTAACGCTACCCGGTTATGTGTCTGACCGTGACAAACTAATTTTAGCCAAAGTTTGTATACTGACTTAAATAACCAGATAACGGCGTTAGCTATACAAGCGTGGACATGACAATAAACGCCACGACATCATACGGTGGCCGAGCAGGACAATTTTCCCTGCATACTCCCCCTGTTGCATTTAGTGGGTAAGCGCACAGGCAAAGCCACGTTTCCTCCTTATTTATTAGCAATTTCCACAAACAAAGCGTTAAAAATCTGCAGTGAACATTATACAGAAAATCTACTAAGCAACAGACAAATTGAATAAGTGTAGAACTAACATAATATAAGTAGACAGAATTTAAAAATAATAATAATAAATTTATAATAAATAAAAAAGAAAATTTTCTGATTATTCCACATTACATTGAAAGTACTGAAAGTTCCAAAGTGTCACACATCAATGGCTTAATCTGTGTTTGGTGAGAGAACCATTATGATTATTATGATAAGAAGAAAACTGTTCTGATATTCTCTCAGACTCAGATTGTGCCTTTGAACATTCTGAAAAGTGGACACCATAAAAGACAGACAAATATCCTTTTGTAGGTTTAATACCAGGCTCAGCGACAGATCCATCTGCGCTGAATGGGAACAGAAAAGAGATTCTCAATATTTCCAAAATCCTACAGGTGCTGTTTAGCAGCAATTAGCTTTCTTTATCCCTTCGTATATCACCTCTCACCTCGCCTGGTGCCATTATCGCAGGAGACAGCTAATATGATATAAGAGATTAAAATGACTCTCTTGATGTTAATTTATTCCTATTCAATATCTTACAGATAAATGCAACCTGAAGCTGCTATCTGTCGTAATGCATTTCAATGCCTCAACACTCACCTTTTTATTTCTCCCACAAATGCTTTTCTGCATGCCTGACCTTGGCCTGAACGTTAAAGAAAAGGAGACTATTGATTGAATTGCGTATGCACATCCCAGCTGTGGATCTGAGAGGATTGATTCATTAGATGAGTCTTCAGAAGGAAGAGAGACGTTTGGACATTTGGAAGCTGGTCTTAATCCTTATGAAAGACCCATAAAAACCATGTTCAATGGATAGAATTTACATACATACATACGCATGCATGTTTCAGCCTTTGCGTCCTGTATAGCAGGTTACAACCCTTGAGATATCTTAGTAAAGCTATTTGAAATGTATAAATCACATTTTAAAAGCATCTGAAGCTGTTTTCTTTACTAAGAATGATATATGATATTAATTGCAACACACAAATTGACATGTGAAATGACTTCTCAGGGTACCTGTTTAGAATTTTCAAGTACTAGTTTTTGTGTTACCAAGACTTAGAAACAGTAATGTTAATGGGTGGAGAACAGGGGAAGATAAATACATGCTGGAGGAATTATAGTATGTTTTGTACAAAAAAGAAAAAGAAATGCAAAAAAACAAATGTTACCCCATAAAGTATTATTTAATGACAGAAATTAGCCCAGAAATTACAAGGAGTAAGGTCTATTTGAGGATATTTTTGCATTTTTTTTTTTAGCCAGTTAAGAAATTTTGCAGTAAATATCTTTGCACTTGGTAAAGCATCTACATTGCTGATTTGTCCATTTTTCTGATAGTAATTTGTAAGAATTTTTTTGGGCTAACTTTGAGATAATTTCAGCAGATCAGATTTATGGGTGTATTTATTAGGCTCAAACATGTAAAATCACTGGTATGGTCCTTTGATTGTGAGGTAACCAGTGCTTGTTTGAGATATTAGTCTCAGATGATGAATAAATATTCGCCAATATCCAAGTTAATATAATGTATTGTGCTGTAGGAATCTTAGGAAAATAATCTCCACGGTAACTCACATCTTTGGATCAGGATGAAAGACATTCTCTTCAGTACCGTGCTCACTATTTGGCAAGACGGGCCCATATTTAGCAGAAAATGAGAATTCCTCACCTATCCCTGCACCACGCCTCTCACAGGATGCTGCTGATGCTTAACAATATTGGTTTCGTCCTGAGTGCCATAATTTCTCAAGAGAACAGAGAGATGACAGAGAGGTGATCTGAAGCCGTGCCAGAGGAAAGATCAAAAGGAGGCTGTTGTGTTTCTGACTATTAGTCTCAGGAGAACCGGTTTTTATTCCCACACTTAATTCGGCTTTGAAGCAGAGTTTAAAGAATTCTTCTGGCCCTTTAGCCATGTGAGAAATTCTCCGGTCTGTGAGTTATTATTATATGAGGCCCTGGATCCAAAATAGATGACTCGTTTTGCTCTATATAGACCTAAATTCTTTCATTTATGAGATAAGGGTTTTAATGAGCTGTGGAGGAGAATCACGCTGTGGGGGGGGGGNAAAGCTGGTGGAAGAACCCTCAATCCTCAGGATATTTTCCTGAGAGCTTGATTAAAGTTAAAATAAAACTGGTGACCACAAGGAGCACAGTAATTACAGGAGAATCTGTAAAATGTCAGACTGCTTAACCTTCCGAATGAAAACGAGGCAAAACACGAAACATCTGCCATCATTTGAGAGAGTATGATCATCATTAGTGAGAAAAAGAGAATACGACTCTCACCATAATAATAAAAGATTTCAGTATACAGTATATATACTGTACGTATAGATGTCAATTGATCAAGTGGCCCAGATCTAATATGAAAAAATCAGATTTGGTTTGTTCACACTGCTGTGAAAAAATCAGATCTGAGNAAAAAAAAAAAAAAAATCGGATCTGGGCCACTTTAGCATGTAATGTGAGTATAGCCTATGTATATGTGTGCATCTAAATCTGGATCTAAACTGAAATCTATATATAATGTAGCACTTAATTTGTCGTTTTCTTGTATTTGCAGCAATCATTCATGAAAATAAGGCATGATGGCAAGTGAAAATTAATGTTGAGAGAAAGAGAGAGAGAGATGAGAGAGACAGATACATAGAGACAGAGAGAGAGAGAGAGAGAGAGACAGAGAGAGAGAGAGAGAGANAGAGAGAGAGAGAGAGAGAGAGAGAGAGAGAGAGAGGCATAATGACAGAGGAATAAAGAAAGAGAGGGAGAGACAGAAAGGCATAAACAACAGCAACAGCAAGACAGACAGATTGAAGGAGAGAGAGAGAGAGAGAGAGAGAGAGAGAGAGAGAGAGAGAGAGAGAGAGGCTTACAGTTTTGGCTACTCCACGTCTTTGAATTCCTTCAGGGAATCCCAGTCACTCCTAATGAACAACGCTATTACTCAAACTATAATAGATTGTCCCTCTGCTGGATCCATATTAAAATTCAGACGTCTCGTTCTGTGTAAGGCATGTTTGTGTCCTTAAGACCCTTGTAAATCCTGTTGAAATGCAGCTAAATCCCCCTTTTAAGACATTGGACATATGAAGCTTTTCACATCTTACTGATAAAATACAGAGTTGTTTGGATTGTTTGATTCATGGTTTGACATCAAGCATCTGTGATTCCTTTGATAAAGGAGATGCAACACCATTTACAGTTGAATTGAAATATTGATTTACTGAATGCTGTTAATCCTGTGAGGATTGAACTGTATTGGCTTTGATTTCAATGTGATTATGATGTATATAATGTTGTTTTATCCTGCTTCAATAATGGCTTTTTATCAAAGGATGCCTTTCAAACTTCTTTCTCATTTCAAATTTCATTACTGCGATGTGACCCTTCAATGTAATAGAAGCTGATGTCCTGCTTCTGCCTGTTATCTGTGTCTCTGTCACTCTATCACACACACACGCACACACATACACACATATTTCCAGAAAAACCCACCACTTTTTACCTTTCATGTCTGTCTACACTTAAAGGAGCATAGTTTTTACATGTTTGAGGCCAATATATACAACCCACATACATGTTGCATTATATCATGCTAGATTTGTTTTTCCTACCTTCCAGACAGCCATTAGTTTCAGTTCATTCCAGTACGCTACTAAAATCAACTTGTAGGTAATCCATCACAGCAAGCCAAAAGTCATTTAATTAATTAATTTATTTTTTTTTGTCTAAGTCACATAATTTAACCAATCCACATGGAGCAGCATGAAAAAAATATATGTCTCCACTAGGGAATATCCAGGAGAATTCTGCTTTTTAAGAAATTAAAAATGACCTTCTACATTTGGATGTACGTGTTGAACCATTGGATTCTGAAAGATAAGGGGATTTGGGAAAATAACATGAAAACTGAAATATGGTTGTATGGTTTCGAAAATAGTTCAGTCACGTTACATTTATGCAGGTTATATATATTGGACTCAAGCATACAAAATCACCAGTATGGTCCTTTAATGCAAAGATGAATTTACATTGATGCTGACAGTGACCATACAGAGCAAACAGAGTCACTGTTATGTGTGTCAGCTAATCATTAATAATCTATAATGATAGATTCTGTGTCCAACTTTCATTATTAAAAAGCCACATTAGTATATATGTTATTTAGGTATGTTATATTGTAACAAGCCAATCCATCTTCTCTGCCCAGCATCTGTAATTATCCTCATCTTTACTTATGACTCATCTGGCAAAGTGCCTGTGGTGATTGAAATTCCATCAAACCTCCTTGGTGTGATGTAACCGGTAAGTGAATCTACGCCTGCTGGAAACGATACTGCATCACCATGAAATAACTTCTCACTTTGCATCAGTCGGTTTAAAAATGGCTTCTCCACAGCACAGACGGAAAGCTGTTTGAGAACCACAGACAATTCTGAGATCTATAGTTCATTCTGTATTTTGATGAGATTTGACCTTTGTTGAAGTCTCATATGCAGCAACCACCAGCAAAACTCAGTTTAATGGACTTAGACTGTTGAGTACATTAGATCAGCCAACAAAACCCTCAGAATATTAGTGTGGATCTATTTTGTGATGGTTGTCATGTTATGGAGTACAGCCCCTGAGTGATCTAGTCACTGTGGGTCTGCGCTTTATTCTGTGGACCATCCGACAGTCTCCATCTACACACTGACATTGCTGCAGCACTTCCCTTCTCCTATACCAAATGTGCTTCTTGGTGGACTTGTTGTCTGTTGAAGTAACATTTCTGTCCCTTTGAGAGTTTGTCATGATGTTGCATGATCTTTCTCTCTCTCTCTCTCTCTCTCTCTCTCTCTCTCTCTCTCTCTCTCNGAGAGAGAGAGAGAGAGAGAGAGAGAGAGAGAGAGAGAGAATTAATGATGCTGAAGAGGCAACAGGTGAAATCTGGAATGCAAAATAATTAATTCTTTTTTAGAGAAAAAAGTGATTTCTGACATTTTCAAGATGGCAATGTTTTTTTGTTGTTGTTGTTGTTTTTTTTAATAAAAAAGTTATCCCACGGGGGGAAAAAAATTAATTAAATTAAATGGAAACTTGCATGCTGCTTTATCTACCATGAAACAATGGAAGTGAAAGAAGGTAGAATGTTTAACGGTGAATTTTCAATTATTTAAGATACATGATGAAAAAAAAAATAGTCTGATCAGATAATGCGTTTTAATTTGTAATTTGACGTCAGGACATGTTTTGCGTNCCCACCTCTAATTAGCCCAGACAAATACACCTGATCAGGTTCCGGACTAAAACTCGGAGAAAAATCAGAATTGGTAAAGAAAAAGAGACCAACAGTGGACAAATCATCAGAAAACAAATCCAGAAAGAAGACATTTCCAGCATACAGGAGCAGTTTCGATGATTTTTCATAAAACCGGAAACTGGACTCTGTGAATCACCTGTCAGGATGGACTTCGAGTGCAAGTTTGCTCCAATAAAGTAAGTCATTGTTTTATTCGTTGAGCTGCTTATTGTTATTTCTTTCTGGCTGCCAGATGTGATATTTAGGTGATTGTGGCCTTTTGGTGTTTGTTCTCCCTGACAGAGTTCAGATGAGTCTAGAATATTTTGCGCTGGTTCTTCAGTTTATTTTGGTTTGGTTATTTGTTTTTTTGTTTTTTTCCTCCTGTTCGATCTCAGGTTTGTAATGTTAAAATGGTGGTGATCAGCAGTAAAATCAGTTTGGGAGCGGTGGTCTTGGTCAGACATGGATGCATTTTTAACAGCCACTCCTTGTACATGGTCATAAGTTTCCTGCCAGGTTTTCTTTTCTTCAGTTCATTAACCAGAGTAAATAAATCACAACAAACACTGACTGGAATCCATTGTTGTGTTTGGCCTTTGGGGCTCATCTTCCTCTTATCATCATCATAGTCGTCATTCTGTGCACATCTCTGGCTAAATTTGTATTGTCTCATCATGGAAGGCGGCCTGCAAAAGTGATCATTATCATCAGCTAATAGGTAGATATAATAATACCTACTTAAACCAGATGAGATTCCAGCTGGGGTTGTAGGCAAGATGGATAACATGATTAAAAAGAAATTATATTGTATATGAAAATTATGACAGGATCCACATTTGTCTTTACAATGAATCTGTTTTTCATTCAGGAACACATAAAACACTGTGTTTGTTGTACAGGCAGTAGTGCACGTGTGTTCATTAAGAGGATGGCTGTAGCACAGTAATCTGTTGCCCTGAATGGATGAAATGTATGAGAAACATGCAGTTTTCTGTTTTGGGGTGGCCTTTTATTGTCCTAGTACAGGGGTGTCAAACTCAATCACAGAGGGGCCAAAATTAAAAATTGGGTCCAAGTCAAGGGCAAAACAGGGTCAGCCTTTATTGGAAACAGACTTAAATTGGCTTCGTTTTCATTAGAGGTTATGACAAATTATTCATATACTAATATGAACTTCATATTAGTGTATGAATAACTAATATGAAGTTAACTTCTGCTCCCAAGACATCTTATAGAATTCAGAACAAAGCAGAGGTATGGAAAAAACAGACAAATGAGAGATCAAATTCAAAATAAGTAACGTTTTTTTGTCTTCCTCTCTATCAGCAGTGTTTCACTGACTCATTTCCAATGAAAAAGTTTTATCACAGGCAACNTTGTCTTCCTCTCTATCAGCAGTGTTTCACTGACTCATTTCCAATGAAAAAGTTTTATCACAGGCAGCCAAAAATAGCCAGAAAACTGTAATTTTTCTCAAGGGAAATCTAAAATCACTCTTTGTTTTTAATTACAACACCAACAAGCAAAGAGAATAATATTTTAAATGTGATCATGCCTTCTTATGTTATATTCTTTAATTATGGCCACATCAGCTCTGCTAACAAGGCTAACAGTTTGTCTCTAACGGCAGCAAACAGCTTCTCTAACTCCACCTCTGCTGAAAGCCTGTTTTCAGAGCCATCTTTCCTTTGGCTGTTTCTTCTGCAGGCTAGCTTAAAGTTCATTAAAAGTGACTGGATGAGCATGGAGGAGAGGGGAGAGCTGGCGCCTGCAGGTGTTGATTGATGTGCCGGCTGTTGCAGTGCATTCTGGGATTTGTAGTATCCGTGATGTTTGTGCTATATACCGGCAGGCCAGTTATTATAGAAATTAGATATTATCTCATGGGCCGGATATAACTGTACTGTGGGCCGGATATGGCCCGCGGGCCTTGAGTTTGACATATGTGTCCTAGTATGAGCATGTTTCTCATGCTGTATGAATAATGTCTAGACACACCAAAACCCATCCCATGGATGCAGGAACCTTGTTTGCTTTGGATGGTCACTGGCGTGGTTATCACCAAAATTTGCCCTATACCTCATCAGTTATAAGCATTCTGTCCATATTTTTGCAAAATGGCATTGTTCGGTACAAAGTATGTGAAATAGCGCTCATTTATATTTTTATTCAGTGTATTGAAGTTGGAGCTTTAGAACAAAACTCAGTATTTAACCCTAAATTCATTTGTGAGCACCAGCTACAGTCTTTGCTGTATGAAAGTGTTCATTTGGTTGAAGCCAAAGTGGCCACACCACCACCATTATAGTGGTGGTGTGTCTCCACACACACCACCACTATAATGACTTTCCTTGAGCTTTAGAAAATTGCTTAATTTTCAATTTACAAACCTTTTTCGAAACTCTAAAAAAAAAAAAAAAAAAANAAAAAAAAAAAAAAAAAAACAGATTTGGGTATAAACAAATTCACTGGTTTGGGTAAATTAAATCATGTAGGTGCTGCATTGATTTGATTTGACAGTCCTCCAAGATAAACAGGCATGGAGGATGTCAGTGTTTGGTTTGTCTTTTTACAGCTTATAAGGGTGTCAGAGTTTTTACTTCTTACTTTTTACTTTCTTTACTTTTTACTTCTTTGAAAGTGTCCACAGTTGCATCAACAACACTGAATCATAATAAGCTGAATTATAAAATATGCTTAATAATCCCACTTTACAGTAATTAGGTTTTGCTCTGTATTGTCTCCTTAAGTATAAACATTTGTCATCTGAGGAGACACACTTTGTGTAATCCAGTCATAATCTTTGTATTTTCTAGTGTTTCCTGCTGCAAAGTCAGACTCTTATTTTGATGCAGTTGTATAAGAGCATTAGTGTTGAAGTTAGTTTTGTTCTGCTTTGTGTCTTATATTCATAGTTTTTGATGGTAAAATATTGGTTAAAGTTGAGGAATTGATCATAAAGACGTGTATAAACTGTCACATTTTGTACTCTTTCCTAGCAAAAGCTGAGCCTGAAGTGAATTCAGTTTTGAAAGGCTTACAACGCACCAAGACAGAATCACAATTTTCTGCACCGTTGTGTCCCTCGTGTCACCAAAGCTTTGCTCTGCTGCACTTCTCCGCCCTACAGTGTGTAACAGCATCACATGCCTTTGTCCTGCTGTAACTGAGTATCACTTGGGCTCAATTCTGATGCTCCCTTATACCCCAAGTGATCTGCATGCAGGATTTGACAAGTAATTAATAGTTTGCTGAGTAGTACCATGAATTGCTTTACCATAATCCTCCCCCAAGGACATGGCATAATGTCAAACATCCAGGTTTGTCACGGTTGTAGAATGCTTAACATGGCCCATGTGCTGTTTATGCATGTCCTCAGGCAGTGTTTAGAGACTAAATTCCTACTGATGTACCACACAGCAGCTGTGCAGCATGTCGTAGAAACCATATGGCAGCTTGTTTACACATTTCACAGGAGGGGAAGCTTAAAAATCTGCTAAATTTGGGTGTCTTTGCTATCGCATGAGTGAAATACAGCCTGTTTGTTGTGCTGAAAATACTGATGTTACTAATCTATCAGCGCTGTGTGGGCTGCATATTAAAGCTGTACCAAATCTGTCTGTCTGTCTGTCCGTCCGTCCGTCCATCTGTATTTATTTGCCATTACCATAGCGCCCTCTACAGAAACAGTATTGCTAATGAGACGGGTCGTGTGGGTGAAGCAATGAGATCTAACGCTGCTTTTCTCATTTTTCAACTACCTGACCTACTTTGGAAGTATAATTGGACCATATGAAATCTAATCTGATTAGATGGCGGCGCAGGTATTAGCATGGCAGCGTTTTCTAAAAACGGCAGCAGAAAATCTCTGAAATTTGTCGTACCTTATTTGATAAGAATCTAAAGCCAGAGGCCATTTCCCAGAACACAATTTGTCTTTTATCTAATATGGTGCAGCACTCTACAAAATCAGAGTAAATCACTCTTTTTTATTATTATTATTATAAAGATCACTAATAGATGGCACTGATTACTAGTGTTATTGATCATCTTGATAGCAATCATTGATTTTGTTTCCTGCCACCGTGACTGCTAAACACAAATCAGATTAATCAGAATGGCATCGGTATGAAGGCACTCGTTTGCTCTGTGGTCTCACTGGAAGAAGAAAAACAGCATTAGTTATCAGCACAACCTGAATGTCTCCTTATGTGGTGGATGGCAAAGTCAATAATTATTGCTGTATTTAGGATAGATTGATGTAATTAATAATTGACACCATCTGTCAGCTCAAATGCAGGAAAGATCGTGTCAACGCTGCTGTGACCTTCATGTATGTCTTTGCTGATAAAGTGTTTGTGACAAGTGTTACACTCCCATGAAAATGCTTTATTCACACGCACACACCATCCTAATTAGTCCTTGGTCATCTCTTCAGTGTTTGTTAATGTCTTCCTAACATCTTTTGAGAGGGTCTAACAAAGTCATATAAGTCAGTATGAGAGGAGCGCACAAACACGCACGGCTGGTTTGTCATTGTGATTCAGCACACACACCAACCTGTTTAAATGAGAATGTTTTAACACAGCATATTCTCAGGTGAAAGCCTTCAGACGCCATTTCTTTCCCTCCGCTGGTTTGTTAAAGACGTCTCAAGGCTGATTTGCAGAAATTGCTCAGCCAAGTCCTGAGTGTTGGAAGTCTCAGCAGCACTTCTGGCGTGTTTCTATCCTAAGACCTGCAGAGACACAGACGGTCACACCGTGGAAGTCTGGTGGGCAGTATAGTTTTAAATTGATATCATTATCTAAAGGTATTTTTGCAACAAGATGTTCAAGATGATATGAACAGTGTAACACAGAACAATGTTATATTGGTGACTGCAGAAGTAAACAATACTTTAAAATAACAACTTTTTTATAATTTAAAAAATTACATCGGTATTATCAACAATATGATATAGCACAGCCCTACATGGAAGTATTCTAAGGTGTCTGAAATATGTAAACTGCAAAAGAAAGTGAATTTACAGCATTACAGTATTTTTGACTAGATAATCTCAAACCAACTGGCAAAATTCCAGAAATATATTCTGTTAAAACTGAAAGTGTCTCAGGCAGAAGGAAAAAGATAAGAATGTGATAAACCCACAGGAATAGTGCCCAGTTTGTTGGAGAGCTTTTTATTGTCCTGGGAAATATTTTTATAAAGGAGATTTTTGTTTTTGGAAAGTTATTTAAGCATAGACTCATCTGATGATCATCAAGGAGAAAATTTTGCTTCCTTTTGAGAGTTTCTTTGTGACAACATGCCTGTATATGCAGATATTTAAAGAACTCCAAGGAAATTGCATGTGAACACCACTCAAGCTCTGCAGGTTTGTCTTTTTATTTCAAAAGGACACAGAAGAGGGAAACGGCTGAATAGTATTTCTCACCAAGCTTAAGACACATGTAAACTTCAGGGCAGCACAAAACTCATACTTCTGCCAAGGCCCAACAATCCTCTGATTTCACTTTTTGCAAACATACAATCAGACTTTAATGATTATTACCTTCAAATAAGACATGTAAAATGATTTATCATCCAACTTTATTGGACAGTGCTGTTGTGGACATCATTTTCTTCTGGATCTATGTCCAGAACTACTGAAAATATATCAAAACAGTTTCATGACACTGAATCAGCATCATCTTAGCTACACAATGGAGGTAGTTGCATGTTTTTATTTGTTAATGCTAGCGACATCATAAATATGACTTCTCTTCAAGCACATACTTCAATCCTTGGAATTCAGATCAATATCTGGATCTGGGCAAAATTGCACCTGTTAATAGTCCATTGTAGGATACACACACCTGGATTTTATGTTTTTGAAAAATAGACCAAAATCTCAGCTAATGTCCAATCTTAAAATATTAAATTAAACAAATTCCCAGATCTGTATCCTGATCCAAATCTGCCTCAAAATAAGTTTTTCCTTGACATAAATCCCACCCCCAAATATACAGAAGTTCATCAGAATCAGTCTGTTGTTGTACTTTTTTTGAGATATTATGCTAACAATCAGACAGATAAATGCTGGCGAAAACATTACCTCCTCGGTGGAGGTAATGAATGTAGAATCATGAGACAAGTGAGATTTACAGTTATGTCTTATCCTGCAACTCTTGTAATAGAAATAAAATCTGACATTATCACGAAGTAACAAACCAAAAGCTCCTAAATGAAGCAGGTCTACCGACTAGCAGTCCATTTTCAACCATTACTGCCTGCCAGACAATCAAAATAGGCTGGATGCACATTGTACATATAAATCCATGATAATCTGCTTGCGTCTAAGTGAGAGTGATTTTAAGCCTCAATTGCGTGTGAGGAAGGAGATTATTGACTGGGAGATAAGCAAGTTTCCTACAACCTGAGAAGGAACCAGAGTGGAAAGAGAAGAGAAGATGAACATTTTATAAAAATTGTCTTTGCTTACAGCTTCACTGCACTGAAAGTTTTCGACAAAGATCCAAACAGTTTTCATAACTTTTTTTAGTACTAGAACGGCCTGTTTTCATTCAGTGAACATGGTGGGGCTGCAGCAAGGGAAACAGATGTGGATAAATGTGTTTTTCGGACACTAAAACATTGCAAAGCTTTTAAAATTTGTCCCCTTTGAAAACTGTTATTTTATTTTGAGAATCCTCTTTAATATCTGGCCATGGACAACAGAAGAAATTGTCCTCCTGGGCCAGCTTTGGCTCATTTACATTTTCCACAAACACCTTTTGGACTTTTTGACAATCACTATAGTCCAAGATACTTCTGTCACTCTTACCATTACACAATTCTGAATGCTATATGAAAGCTAGAAAGCTGTCCATATATTGGTGTGCAAGTAATCTGAGGAAAAGTTGTAATACTATGTGCCATAACAATAAATTTGGGCTATAAAATCTGTTGTGAAGGTCTGCAGGCTGTTTGTTAGGGCAGATCAGTGAACAGTTTTGAATTCAGTGCAGACTCTCTCCAGCTCGCGTGCTTTAGAATAATCATTTTCTCTTCCCCTCATTTCGGTGACACACCTGTCTGATGCTTTGGAGACGTGCCTCGACTTTGGTGCCATCACAATGTTGTCTCGACACATTCGTATGAATTCAGTTTATACTTGTCTTTTATGTGAGGAGTCTCACATGTGCATGATTTGAAAGTGTTAAGACAATTGAAATAAAATAAAAAAGACTAAAGATCTGTGGGTTGAGGACGCAGCCGCCACCAATGAAGAATTGCATGTTTAAATGTAGAAGTCGTGGACGGTAAAGCCAAGGTCAGGCTGTTGGGTCACAGCGAGGTCGATAGTTATGTTAGAAAACAAGGTGCTGGAAAATATAGGTGAAGCCACATTGTGAGTGACAGCTGAGGAGTTCAATCCAAGGCCTCTGCCATATATTGTCACTAAAGCTACTGTATCTAATCTTTCAGCTTCGTCTTCGGGCAATGGATCGACAGACGTGCACTAAATCCATTTGCAGTGAAGTTCAATCTTCAACACATTGGAGTTGGGAAAAATACAATTCAGAGGAAGAATCACAAAAGAGAAACGCAAACCAACTAGTGCGAAAATACACAGTATATCATCTGTCATGTATTCTTATGAATCTAAGTGAAAAGTTTCATTCTTCAACCAAATTAAAAGAAACAAAACATTAATAAGGTTCCATTCCAAATCCAGGTAAAAGCTGTGCTTTATATAAACTTGATGGAAAGCCTAATATGAATATTGTGCTTGGAAAAATTAAGGTTTTATTCAAGGTTTTAGTTAGATTTCCTCTGTTTTATGGATCTTCTTGTGATAGCTGAGCGTATTTAAGTCTGATCGCGTATTCACAAGGAAACTTTCCTGATTTCCTGTGGTTGGAAGGTAATTTAGCAGCACCTTATCTTCCATACCCAGGTTGTTTTCAGGTCAGCACCAGATGTCAAACAAGACTGAAATTCTTCATTGTTGTTTCCTGCAACCGAGCTGTAACAACAGTTTATAAAATCATCATTTCTATAGTTTGGCGCAGCTTTGTTGTGGAAGAAATGTTGAGTCAGCTGTTTAATTCAAGCAGATTAATACAGCACTGCATGAATGCAGCTTGAAAATGTGACTTTTCTTTGGTTTAGGACCATACCATCAATTTTGCATGTTTCAGCCTTATATATTCAATGTTCATACATGTTACATTACTGACAACTATTTCCCAAAAGATAAAACCATATTTCAGCTTTCCTGATATTTTGCAAAATCTCTTAATCTTTCAAACTCAAATATACAAGCGATACACCCACCTTAAAAATCCATGTTTCACCTGCTAATAGTTACGCAGCCTTATAAAGTCATGGTCATTTAAATTTTTTTGATAAATGCAGGTCTTCTTTTGGGACTATATTCCCCGGTGGAGACATACATTCACTCCACACTTTTTATTGTGCTTAAATGCTAAAACTACATCACTTGGAAAAAAAAACAAACCTGAATATATGTCTTGTTCGTGATAATGGATTACATGTTCCAAGAACATTTGAAGTATCAACAAGTTGATTGTAATAGCTTACCAGAATGAACTGAAACCAGTGGTGGTCTGGAAGGTAGGAAAAACATTTTTTAGTTCACCATTCCAGTAGTATGCTTTGGAAAATGATTGTCAGTAATATTACGTGTATGAAAATTGAATATATTAGGCTCAAACTGCAAAATGGCAGGTGTGGTCCTTTAATGTGAAAACAGACAGACAGTACAATAAATTTTCAGAGAGCATACAGCCAAATAGACATGTCTGTGAGGAACAGGCCCATTTGGATCACTCGGACATGTACTGGTGTAATGTGTGTCCAACTGAAACATGCACCATGAAAATGCCTGAAAAGCACCACTGCTGATAACAGGATAAGTTGCAATATTTGTGGGAGGAGCTAAAAAGATGGACAGAGTTACAATTAGCTCCATCAGGCTTAATTTTTCTGTGTCTGCAGATACGCAGTCTGTCGGTCAGAAAGTTATAATTTGACTCATTCAAAGTCAAATTAAAGACAGAGTTGATTCAGGTTTATCAATCTGGATCTTAGATTGCTGCCAAAAACTAGAAACACTACAGACTCGATTCCACATATTCGTGGTATGTTAGTCATTTTCTAGTGCTGGGAAAAGCTGAAAATGAATTGTGTTTTGAATGTGGATTGAGATGTGAGTTGGTGTCTCTCATTTCCAGCAGAGATGTGTGATGTTGCATTTGAACTGCTGTATCGTGCTAGTCTAGTCAGAACTGCTTTAGGATCCATACTAACACATTAGATTCCCACTTATAGGGCTGGCACACGAGGTGATGCATTGTTTGGAATTTGCACAGCACGAAGGATGATTTGGATAAAATCTTCTATCATTGTGTTGTATTTATTGTAATAAGGTAATTTCTGGAATTTCATTTGCAAAACTGATAAATTAGTAAGATGAGAATGTCTGTTTTGGCTTAATCATCAAATTAAATATATGACAGAGTCTCTACTGGTTATAGATCCAGATCAAGCAATCCTACACATGACTTTTAAAAAGGTTGGTGACCCTGTCATAGTTTGTGGTGATGTTGTATTGTACTGTTCCCTGGACTGATATGCAAACTTGACAAAGTGTTAGGAGGCCATCTTATATTGTGGACTCTATAACCAACACACACTAATGATGTAAGGTGATAGAACGCACAGCAGCTTATGAACAATATATGAACTCTTTTTGTAAGGGAGCACCAGTCATTTTCCAGAAAGTGTTTGTGTTTTCTGACCACACACTGTGCAGAGAACACTGAATCTTCATGTCAAATCATTGCTAATCAGCTGGTCCTCTTTTGTGCCATGGACTCATGGTGAGCTGATAAAGTGTTTGTACACCAACACTCAGTGTGACAAGGGGGAGGGGGGAAATAACCGACCCCCTGATGGTCTGAACCCCATGACCTGTGATTAAGTGCATTGTTTGCTCAGGGAGGAAGAGTTTTTGGTGCCAAGCTATAGGATGCTCAGTCATTTATTCTCCTTCCTTCTTCTAGGGTGGGAAATTACCTGGAAAGGACTAAGAGACATGTTTATCAGCACATGCAGCTCCACAGTACTTTCAAATGTTCATGGATGTCAGATAAGCTGAATTGCCTGAAGAACTCAACTCATTTTCTTTTGTCCACCTTCAGGCAGAGGTGGAGGAAGTATTTAGATGTTTTACTGAGGTAAAAGTCACAATATCACCATAGAATGATAATGTCGTTATGGCTAACATGTTAAATGGCTAATGTGAGGAGTTTGGCAAAGTTGTCGCATAATAGTACTGAGTCAAGGACAACTTCACTAAGTGCAAGCTAAGACAATATGCTGTTTTAGAAAATGTAGTTTTTATTTTTTAAAGGCTGCGGCAGGCTGTGCAGAAATGATGTGGGTCTAAGGTCACTAATAGAAGTCTTAGTAAGAACTAATATTAATTTTTTTTTTTTTTTTTTTTTTTTTGGACATTAACAGCCAGATTTTAGTGCATGAACAACTTTACTATGGAGCTTTAAACCAAAGAGACAGGATCATAATCTGCAGTGTCATTATGATTCATGTGGGAGGCTGATTCTGCAGGTGGACAATGTTTGTCTGATACAATATACAGTATGGGCCGATGCTTTTAATTTAGGATATGAATGTCCTCCTTTTTCTTGAAAATCAGCCAGTACATGCACACTATCCTCAGATTTTTATCTGCACTGCAATCGAAACAAAAATGGAATTGCCATAGCTGAAAATACACGATATTGCTTAACCTGAAGATGAGGAGAGTCAGTTAGGTCTGCTACTGGGAGTAAGATTCTGTAGATTTATGCAGTTATTAAGGTGTTTACATAACATTTGAAAAAACTGACTTATTGCCTTGTCAGTGGTGTACATAATGAATCAGAACAAACATTTTTTCTCATTTAGATAAATAAATTATGACACTGAGAATTATAAGTACTACTGAAAGGCTCTGGATTATCAGGAAGATGCTGAAATCACAATCCATTGCCATTTCCTTGCTTGTTAATTAGGCAAAATGTCTATCAAGCTTCCCATTACCAAGCAAACTAAATCTTCAGAGGTCAAAAATACTTTATTTCGCCTCAAGGGCACATTTGAGTTAACTGAGCCAATTATTATATGCATGATTATGGGTCTGTCCTGGTGGCCATTTGTCTTCCGTCCACCGATCTGCACTTCTCTCCTCCCTTGAGCATGTCTACGAAGTTCTGACACTTTTAAAACTAATCTTTATGTATGACTGCTGTCGTGGGTGTGTGACTGCATTTACAATTCTAATGTATTCAGATGCCACTTTTATTTCTCATTGAATCTCCTGGTGTCTCTTGAGTGACTGAGCGGGACCTTTGGTAAATACAGCCAAGCAGGGACAGAATAAGTAAATGTGGTGGTNGGGGGGGGGGGGTTTCTTGTCATTCTAATATGATCACTTTATGTCCAGCTAGAGCGCCTCCACAGAAGTGATGAAAACGAGATTGGAAAGGTTTGAGAAGATATCCAAACATCACAGAACACATGCATGTATATCAGAATCAATGAATGAAGCTCCTGGAGTGTTAGAGATTCAAAGAAAGCAGGAGAAAAGCCAGCAGGTTGTTGGATGATATTGGGTAGAAATCTTGGGTAGAAACGTAATAAAAAAAGCTTACAGGCATACTAATCTACTGTACTTTTCCAGAAAACCCACTGAGGCATTGCTTCGATAATGATTTCATTAAAGCTGGTTCATGTTGTATAAGGAAAAGTCAGATTATACACACTCACAAGCAGAAGACAAAGAGAGTAGGGGTCCTTGTTTTATGTAGGATGCACAGGGATTAAAAAGAAATGGGTGTCCTCATATTTGACATAAATCTCTGTGCATCTCTTTCTGTGATGTCATGCCTGTCCTGGACCAGCACTCATCAGGTTCACAGTACCAAATAACATAATGTGTAAAAAAAAAAAAAAAAAAAAAAAAAAAAAAAAAAAAAAAGCTGTGTAGCTTTTATACTTGGTTAACACCAGTTATTTTATTTTAGCATAATAAGACCTGAATGAGATTTTGGTGTCAAGTCAAAACACAATCAGTGTAAACTAGCAGTGAAAGTCTCACCCTGACAGATGGTACCTTGACTGTCTTCTCAATACACTCGTGTGTGTGTGTGTGTGTGTGTGTTNCCCTGACAGATGGTACCTTGACTGTCTTCTCAATACACTCGTGTGTGTGTGTGTGTGTGTGTGTTGTCTCTTCTGTTCTTTCATGGCTCACAGACAGTTTTGATTTGTCGCTCATTATAATGATTCACATTGCTGTGATACACTGAGCAGCACTTGGATTTTTTTTTTTTTTTTTTTTTTGCTTAAAGATTTGATTTCCCTCATATTATTGTGTTTTCACCCACTGTTTTGTCCAGAAAATGTTTCACAGAGGAAGATTGGTAAATGTCACTTTTTGTGCTGCAGTGCTGTGAAAACTATATGAAATCAGAAAAAAAGACAGCGAAAAATAGCAGATTTCTGCCTGACTCGGGTACGACCAGGGGTGATGTGAAAGCTTTACATATAGCACACACACACACAAACACAAACAAGCTTTGTTGGCAAGGGACTGGTCCAGATGGTGTTTGAAAATCCACAGTCACAGAGGTAAAATGGAAATCACAGCTCAAAAAAACAGAAAAGACTGTGTAGCATCAAGATTAAAAAGAGATTGCGAGGATTACCACCTCATGGACGAGCACTGAACGCATCACAGTTTATTGATTTTAAGACATCTGACAGTTTAATCCTAAAAACCTGTAAACATACAGAGGAGGAAAAGCTTTGCTGCTGGGATGACAGTGTTAGTCCAGCACTTAGAGTACTTCACTAACCAGCAGGAAGCTGCTGATGCTTTTTGCATTCCAAGGAAGGAAAACACACAAAAACAAACAAGCTGATAATCTAATGCAGCGGCTCCCTCCAGTGGGCAGTGTGACTGTATCATATTAATACTCGTCTAATAAGGCGGCATAGTTGGACCAATTTAACCCTCTGGAGTCTCCAATCAATTTTTCAAGAAAATTCTTCATTCAAGAAAAAAATTCCAATCTTAAAAAAAACAAAAAAAACAAAAAAAACCCAGAATCTAAATCATAAAAAAGTTGTCAAATTTTCTACTTGATTCTGTGAGATTCTAGAAAATAAAAGAAAGTCTCCAAAAAAATCAGCTATGTGTCAAATATAACTTTACACTCCACAGGTTTTAGTAAGTACTAATATATGTATCTGTGTACTGTATACCTGATCCAGAATTAATCTTCTGTCTCCTTAATCTGCTTCTAATGGAGATTAAATAATATATTGATTTCCATCATTACAGCAGTTCCTTGTGGTAAATTCCATTGTGTTGTGTGTAGACAGCAGGGACAAAAAAGAGGAAGGAATCATGGGATGTTTCTTGTGTATTTTAACCAGAAGAGGATGCTGCTCTCTCACTCATGAAGCAGCAGGAAGAAGCAGCAGCATGGCAGTGGTTAAACCAGGAGCAGAATGCCTTTGTCTCACAATAATGCGAAGAGAAGAAAGTAATGATAAAGTGCAGTTTGATATAGGAGTGTTCAGACATGGGAAGTTATATCAGTAAATAGCCTGTGAAGTTTTGGAGGCTGAAAATATTATAGTATTTTCTATTAGAAGGGACAAAAAAAACTGCAAAGGGCTTGGAAGAATTTAAGCAGACATTTAATACAAAAATATAAATTATGGAGAATACAAATGGTTCTTTCCGTTGTTTTCTTTGTCACGTTTATTTTGGGAGAAGCAGTTAACTTTTTCCTCTTCTCTGCTTTTTGTCTGGAGATGGTTTGGGCGGTCCAGAGGAGGATTGTGGGAGGTGTTTAGATGCCTCACGTTTCTGTGTTTGTCGCCATAAGGCTTTGAGGTGAAATGTTAGTTAGATTTTTCTGAAATATGTTTAAAGCTGTAATAGGCAGGTAGGAAGACGTAGAGTGGAGATGACTGCAGCTCTTCATCCTCGCAGTCTAGACACTGTGATCAACCCAAACTCACTGTTTGCTTCTAAAGCAAATGCATGTGGTGCCATGAGACTTGTATAGCAAAAAAACCCAGATTACTTCACCGTGGTTTGATTCTCTTTCCTGTCAGTTCCATTTTCTAAGTTGGGAAAGTGTGTTTCCCACCTCTACGGCTGTATTCTATTTGGAAAAATGGTGAATCCTTTTATTGCCATATGCACACAAGTACAAATGAAATTCAGCCTCTGCTTTTAACTCATCCTTAAGGAGCTGTGGGCAGCCATTGTAAGGCCCGGGGACCAACTCCAGTCCTAAGCCAGTGCCTCGGTCAAGGGCACTAGCAGGAGAATTAAGCCTAACATACATGTTTTTGATGGTGGGGAAGCCAGAGCACCCAGAGGAAACCCATGCAGGCATGGAGAAAACATGCAAACTCCACACAGAAAGGCCCTGCCCCACCCAGGAATCGAACCCAGGACCTTCTTGCTGTGAGGCGACAGTGCTAAACCACTGAGCCACCGAGCCGCTGTGAATGCCAAACATGCATATTATCAAGTTTGTACACACATATATCTATCCTCTGTGTGCTAAATTAGCAGACATTACATTCATGTGTCTTACTACAAAACTCATAAAATTTTGTCATAAACTCATAAACTAGCAAAATATTTGCTCGATACAGGATGTGTCAGAACAGGATATTCCCCTGTAATGGTCTTTATACTTATAATTCACTCTGTTCACTTTAGTTTAAAGTCAGAAAAAGGAATATTTTGTGATTTAAATCCCCATTAGCCTTGAAAAACAAAGTATGTGTATCTGTAGAATTATACCAGAAAATATATTGATACTGAAATGGATGAAATTCTCCATTTTACGTAATTATCTCATATTTATCCAGTTCCAGTAGAGCAAGGAGGACAGAAAAAATAAAGATAAAACAAGTTATAATAAAATAAGATAAAAGTTTATTTATCCTGAAGGAAATTGTGTCAAGTTGCTCAAATAATACAAACTAATGTACTGATGTCAATAAAACCACATTATAAATATGAATAACACAATATACATGGTGCAAATATGTGTATAAATGAATAAATATACATTACAGATGTTAAATTTGTCTTCTTCAATTAACTTGATTGTAGTTTTGATGTGTAAATGTCATAAAGTAATAGAGTAATAAACCAGATGCTCTGAATAGAAATATTAAAATACAAAGAACTTTGTTGCTACATAGAGACACACATTAAAATAATATACAACATAACCCTTTACACACTCCTAAGCTCATGCAAACTGTGCATCAGTCAGTGGCTAAGTCAAATTTCAGTCTGAATTGCATAAACAGAACAATCTCCAAGATCCAGTTTAGATATAAATTCAGCTGTAAATCTTAAATATAAGCCTTCACCAAACACAAGCGTTTAGCATATGGAGGCTCATGGGACCAACATGGTTTGAAAAAGACCTGCAACCAAAGTGAAGCCTTGTTGTGCTGCAGCGTGGTCACCAAGCTGGCATTTCAGACGCACAGAGCTCAGGAAGTAAATGGACTGTAGTGACCCTTCCTGCAACAACCACATCATACAGCAAGAGTCAGAGCAATGCAAAAAAAAAAAAAAAAAANAAAAAAAAAAAAAAAAAAGCTGGAGGAAGAGGAGACTGACCACAGAAACAAGAGTTAATGGTGAAGAAAGAGAGAAAAGAAAGGTATCAGAGAGCAGAAAGACGAGGGAGACGAAGACCGAAGATAGAAAAAAAAAAACAGTGAGAAATGTAGAGCGAGGGAATGAGGAAGAGACAGAGAGAGAGAGAGACAGGGAGGGGAGAAAGAATAGCAGAGACAACGTGGCAGGAGGTTTGTCCGATGCAGACGTTGGAAGGGATGATTCTGCAGGGTTCATGTGAGGATGAAAGTTGTAACTATTCATGACTGAGCTGAACGAAACAATCATTTACTTTCAGTTCCACGTAAACACTGTTTATGTTTCAGCTGATGGGCCATTTTGCGTGCTGCTGTTTGGTTTTCTCTGCCTGCTTGAAGCCTAATATATGACATTTTCTCTTAAAGTGAGCCCTAAATGAAGAGTGGCATATCATCGATATGTAATAACAGCACTGCAGTGTATTATGAGCTACAAATCCCACTTGGTTTCACCGAACTGATCCTCTCCTCTCCTCTCCTCTCCCTCTTCCTGTCCTCTCCCTCTTCCTCTCTCCTCTCCCTCTCCTTGTATTTTCTCCTTCCAGACAGATTTTATCATGATTATCAGGCTGTCCCATTAAATTGGAACTTCCTGTTTACATCAGAAAAAACGAGTTGGCATATAAATAAATCAAGTCTGGAGAAAATTGTTGAATATATCAAAGTCTTGCAGAGCTGATTTAATGAGAAAAAAAGTTTATTTCATTAATTTAGACTTTTGAAGTGTTACTTGTTGGAGTATTTTTTAACCCTCTGGAGTCTAAAGTCTTTAATTTAGCTTTTCATTCATTGTTTTGCTTTAGGTTGTGATCTAAAAATCTTGCAATTTCTGCCAAGTAAACAACAAATTTTTGTTTACTGAGTAAGTACGAAGGATTAAATTTAAAAAATGCATCAAATGACAGTCAAGCGAGGAAGAATTTTCTGGAGTCGTGAATTTTTTCTCTCAAAATGTTCTTTCCTGAATACAGTTTTTTTCCACAGTTTTTTGTCTCAATTTTTTTTATTTTTTACCTTTAGTTTTTTTGTAATGAAGTAATTTTTTTTATGGAATTTAAAAAATAATAATATTAAGAAGTTTTAAAATAAAGTGTGGAGGGTTTATGTAGAATCAGCAGAGTACTGAGAGTCACGGCTGTGCAGGGAAATGCTCTGCAGCTTATAAAATATGTGGAAAATCTATTTGTTTGCAAATGAAGCCATTTTGTTGAGAAAGGATGTGAGTGTGTGTGTGTGTGTGTGTGTGTGTGTGTGTGTGTGTGTGTGNTTGAGAAAGGATGTGAGTGTGTGTGTGTGTGTGTGTGTGTGTGTCACTGTGGGAAGGTTTGTTGGAGATGATGCAGAGCAGACGGCAGGTAATTGTTGGTTTCTCCTCTTTGGTCCACCTTTCAATTTTACACTTTATTGCTGTTGTAGTGGGGGGATTCCCTCAACGTGCAATCACAGGCTACGTACCTTTAAAGACCGGTACCACTGACACACTTCAAAACTGTGTGTGTGTGTGTTTTTTTTTTTTTTNTTTTTTTTTTTTTGTGTGCACACAAAAAAAACAGCAACATCTACACTTTCCCTTCCGCAGTGAAAACTTTAAATTTTACTTTCCTTGAAGTTTTTCTTTGATCTTTCAATGATCAAACTCATGATAAAGATCTGATACCTGTTAGCTTCACAAATTTTCATAACTTTCTAACACTAGAGATGGAAAATTATTGAATACATTCTCTAAAGTACTGGGCAGGTTTGAGATACTTGTACTGGATTATTTCCATTTTGTGGATTAATACCTGAATTCTATTTGATTTGTTTTTTCTTTTTACTGTACATAAACTTCTTCCACACGTAATTGCTACCTGAGCAGCGTTGCTCATATGTTTGCATACTTTCTGTCAACCGGGGGGGGGATTAAACATTATATCCACTATGGGCCAAAACATAAATCATTCTTGGTTGGCACCAGAACATCTTAAAAACAATGTGATTTTGCTCAAGATTGTAAACAAAGATGGCGACAATCAACAAGATCAGCATCTAACTATAAAGGCAGAAACCTCTGTTGTGGCACCAACATCTCTAGAACCCAGCGCTGTATGAAGTTGATATTCAGCAGGTTTATTGCTCAGGACCCAAGGATGTGCAGTGCCGTGTGAAATTGTTTGGATGAGCGGTTCTCCAATTGAGCTGTGCCAGTAAAAAGTAGTCTGCATGGCAGGATACGCTCCGGGTGTGGCAGGATACGCTCCGGTCCAGTGGTACAGTCTCAACCCGACCTCGTACAGCAAACAAAGCTAGCTCACCAGGACGTGCAGAACAAAATTATGGCAGGCTGTGGCGCACACCATAAAGTCCGTCTCGTTCCAAACAGGCACGTTTTGAACAGGCGCTGCACTAATTTTACTCGTTACGAAGGCAAAGGGAAAAGTGGCATAACAACAACAGACAGTCTCAGCGTGCTCGGTCATTTCTTCCTCGAAATTTTCAACCATTTTCCTGGTCATCATTGTCGTTGCATTGCTAACGTTAAAAAAATTGAAAAGTTGAGTATTATTTTGTGACAGCGTACACACAGATGCGTGTGGCAGCAGTGATGTGTTCATGTATGCATAATTAAGTCTAAGCCAAGGTCAAGTATAAGTGTGTTAATATGTACCTGATGTATTTTAATGCATCATTAATTAAACTTTCTGACTTTCACTGCTGATACTTCCTGTTCTTACTGAATGAAGTAGAGTTTTGAATGCAGGACTTTGACTTGTAATAGAGTTATTTTCCAATGTGGTATTAATGTTTTTTTAACTGAAGAGTATATTGTGAGCCAGACCATGACATAAAGTGTTAAACCTATCAGGTTTCAGCAAGGAAATCCCTGTACCAATCACAGGGAAGCTTGATCCTGCATGTAGAGGCAAAGGAAAGGAATAGAATAGAGGGAGCGTGTGAGGAAGAAGTGTGCTGGGTGGGTAAGGGAGGAGTGGGGAGGGTGGGAATGTGGATGCGAGGAGGACCCCTCCTTCTTTCTGTTCTCATCAGTGAAAGTAACGTCGCCATAAGAAAAGCCTCCACCTCCTTTAACACTTCCCCTCATGGTGGAGGTGTTTACCTCCCTGAGGGTGTCATCTTGTGGATCCACCCATCACCACCCCTAACAGCACCTGGGCAGGCCCATCCCTCCCCTTCCTCCTCCTCACCGCCATGAGAGGAGAGAAAGAGCAAGAGGGGATCATCCACAAACACCAGCCCTTTGGCTATGGAGATTCCACCTAAACTTCATTCTTTCCCTCCGTTAAATCTTCACTCCAACGTTACTGACAAACACCGCAGGCTGAGACGGTCCAGCAGCCGGAGTTGGAGCTCAGGGAGGGTGGATGGAGGGGGAAAGGGAAGAGAAAAGAGGCATGGGGGAGGGGAGGGGAGAAGGCCCTTTTTTTTTTTTTTTTTTTTTTTTTAAGATGTCTGTGGAAAATGAATCATGGGGGCCTGCACAGGGGGAGATCCAATGCAGAAACACATCTGGCTAGGCAGAAAAAAGAAAAGAAGAGGGTTGAGAAAATACTGTATACAGAGTTTGTTTGAGGAAGTGAGGAGTTCTCTCATCATATCATCTACCTTTATCCTAAGGAAAAAACAGGAAATAGAGAAATAAAGCTGAGAATCCAAGAAAAAGTTTACACAGAGATTTTTCTTATTGTTATTCTAAGCTGGAGATGTCCCTCCCTAAACCCTGACGGTTTTAGGCAGAGAAATGCTGCCAGCGCTTCAGTCTGGCTGCTGGAGCTTATCATTAAGAGTTTCCCTTTTCTCTTTAGAAATGAGTTTGACTGTCTCAAGGGCCCAACCTAGCCACATCATCTTTGAGTGGTGTGTGTATGTGTGAGGAAAAATGATCCCTGTGCATCATTAGGGGAAATATAGAGATAGCTGTTGGAGTTTTATTTTGAGAAGGAAAAGAAGTAAGGAGAGAATTCCAGACATCTTGGAAGAAGATAACCTAAGAGGCTGCAGAAACATTCTGGAAAACTGTCTCTCTCTCAAAACATTCTTTCCTCTGCCTTGAAACTTGGTAAAACTTTAAAAACTCCCAACTCTATTTTCTATCCAGCCAGTAAGCCGTGAAGCTCTCCAAGATCACATCCTGGATCCTCTGAGATCCCCTTCAGTCCTTTACATGTGTAGATGAAGACAACAAGGTTCCTAAACCTCCCACTTAAAGCTTCCAAACTGCTTTTGTTTCTAAATGTAAGAGCAAAGAAAGCAGAAGTGGCTGACAGAATAAAAGGGGGAGCATGCTCTCTCTTGCTCTTTCACACACACACACACACACACAGATAAACAAATGCAGATCCAAAACCCACACCACATGCACAAACTTACACCAAAGATCACAGTAGTGTGTGGCGTAAACTGCTGGTGAAGATGTGGACTGGCCTGTGTGTGTGTGTGAGAGAGAGAGAGAGAGAGAGTGTGTGTGTGTGTGTGTTGACATTAAAGACCCTGGGGAGGGAGCAGAGGAAGCAGCCCTGATTCCTGCTCAGTGTGGTCGTCCTGTCAGACACAGCAACATGTCTGCTCACCACTGCTTACCTGCATGTGTGCGTGTGTGCACATTTGTTTGACACCTTTTAATTTATTTAATTTAAGGTGGAATGGAACACCTACAGTGACATTTTGTTGTCCTGCTGATAGTGGATCTTCTACATTTCACATTTAACAATGAACTAATTACATTTTCCAAAATCAATGTCATATTTTGGAACATAATGCTTCTCTCACATTTATTGCTCACAGAATTTACATCAACTATAAGCTGAGCCCCCAATTTTGACCTAAAAATTTAGATTTTTAAAGAAATCTGCATATAAGCTGACCCACTGATGTTGTTCCATCAATATCTTTGTTTAGCAAATTACCTGTTTTTCTGGGTATTGTCATAGTATTCCTGTGATTTTCTGAAAATAATCCACATACTGGTAAACATGATATTTATTTCAGCAGCTGATTACCGTAACTGACAGATCACAGCTTACTGGCCACAGGAAAATGTGCTGGATCAGATGTTTAGTCAGGAAATACATCATTCTAAGGTATGATTTAAACTATTTTCNTGCTGGATCAGATGTTTAGTCAGGAAATACATCATTCTAAGGTATGATTTAAACTATTTTCCATGGATAGAGGTAATGGGTAGTATTTTCACCCCTGGAAATTTCGTTCTCTGGGATCCGATTTGAATTACTTGTGTATAAGCCGACCCCCCGATTTGCATTGTGAAATTTGGTTAAAAAAAAAAAAAAAAAAAANAAAAAAAAAAAAAAAAAAAACTCGGCTTATACTCGAGTATATACAGTAATTAATTTTGCATGACACTGCATCGCTGCTCATTCTAATGAGGCCTCATCACAGACTGCAGATTTACATAATCGATCAGCACATGTTGATTAATCAAATTAAGATACAGGACACCACAACACGTAATGTGATTAGTAAGTTTGGAAGACTACACACTGGGTTTTTTGGGTTTTTGTGCCTGAGGGAGAAAGGAATCACATTTCACATAGCTAGCAGCAAGTCCCAGCACATCAGGAAACTCTCCATGGCTAACAGGCTAACAGCCCAACAAGCCACATAGCCACAATGTCAAACAGCATAGAGGACAGGAGACATAGATGATGGGCTAAGTAACAGGTTTCAGTCAAAGCATTACAAATCTTGTCCTGGAAAAAAAAAAAAAAAAATCCTCATTTCATTAAGTTCTGTCAAAAATTCTGACAGAATTTGCACAAAACCTGAGCTCTGATCTTTAACAGACACCTTCTAAGTTTTACTGTTACAGCAGCAAAAAACTGTTCCATTCAGGATGAAAGGCAGAAGAAGTTTTAGTGTTTATTACCTTATTTAGATCATAAGATGATGGAATGCTTTGTGAGATAGTCTTTTAGAAATCCTCTCTCAGCTCCAAAGTAATTTCCTCTTGATGAAAATACAGCCTGAAGCTTTTTTCTGATTAAAGGCTGAAATGAATCTTTAGTTAAATAAAAGCATTTTCATTTCAAAAGGAAAATGTTGCTGTATGTCACCTCATTGCAGATACTCTCCTTCAAAGCGTTCATCAAAACATGAAAGTTTCTAATTTCAGTTTTTCACACTGCAAAAGCAACTTTTAAAAGTTTTTGGATGATATGGAAGAGTTTATGCAAAATCATCTGGATGCATAATAAAGAAACAAAATGCTTAATAACTTCTTTAATTCATGTAATGAGGTTTATAATCTAATAGCGGTGTTTTAAATGCCTTTGCTTTGAATTTCAACTTTACGAGACTGTAATTAACATCGCTAGAGTACAAATTTATCATCAAATGACAGTTTTAAAAAAACATTTTTATTCTGAAAGTGTTTCATAAATCCTGAATGCTTGTTTACTTACCCTCACACTTACTCTTTATATTATTATTTATTCATACTTGAAACAGAAACGTTTGATTGAAGCAGCGTAATAAGCTTTAATTTGACCACATGGAAACAAGTGACTTAACGTAGCAAAGAAACCAATGCTTCTCGTTTTCTTCAATAATGGAAGAGACACATAATTTTGATCGTAGCATATAACATATTGGCTTTAACTATTAATTCATCACACCTTTATATGATCATATGCTCAGATCAGGCTTGATGCAGTTCAATAAGTTTTAATCAGAAGGCCATTTTTGAAAGGCCCCAACTCTGGGAAACTTTTCTCAAATGATTGAAGGGCAAAAATCGTTCTGTGGAGGAGAAAACCTGAACATTGGATCAATGAGGTTTTAAAGTGAGAGTGGGGTGAGTGTGTGAATAGTGTGGAAATAAATAAATGGTCAGAAAGGGGAAATAATTCCAAAAAAAAGAACCAATCAAGAGAAAAAACAACCAAGAGATTATCCCATCATCATATCATGCAATTCTCTCTCTCTCTCTCTCTCTCTCTCTCTCTCTCTCTCTCTCTCTCTCTTTCCAGTCAGGGCCTGTCCTCTTTCTGGATTCTCTCAACTCCTCCAGGCTCCTCTCCACCCTCCTCCTCCTCCTCCTCTTCTTCTCTTACTTTGGGTTACTCAGTTCACAACTTGACAACACTACAGTCATATTTAATAAGCACAGAGATTATGGTACACTTGCAAGCCTACATAATTCTTGAGTTTCATGCAGTTCTATGATGGATACTTTAGTATTTCACATTTTATACATTTTCTACCTTTACATTAAATTACCATTACTGAAATCCTGCTTTCCTACAGTACAGGCAAACATTGTGCTCAAGACTCGATGCGTGATGGAATATAACACCTAAAGCAACATTTTGGTTGCTATAAAAATATGTTTCAAAACTGAAAACACAGATTAAAGCTGTAAAAACTCTCCTGTCGCTCCTTGATCGACAAACAGAAAACTGATAAGTAGAATGGATGATTTACGATTTACTGTTTCAACAGAATCTCCAATCATCTTACAGTAGGCATCAAAATTTTGATCCAATCAGCTGTGCATTTGCCTGCCTCAAAGCAATGCGCGTGTGTGTGTGTGTGTGTGTGTGTGTGTGTGTGTGTGTGTGTGTGAGTGTGAGTGGACTTTTTGTGTTACATCTCCTCCTAAATGGTCCTGTAGCACTGAGCAATGAAAACAGCTGTTAATATTTCCAAATCCTGATTTAAGGAGAGGAGAAATAAATTAAAAAAAAAAAAAAAAAAAAAANAAAAAAAAAAAAAAAAAAGTTGGAGAAGAGAAAGAAAAGAAAATCGTTTTCAGTCCAGACTCCACCTCTGCATTATGACTGGCTGGAGGAGATCATCTGGTCAACAAGCTGGAGTGGGTGAAGAGTGGAAGTGTGGACACACCCCGAAGCGACGTGTGTGTGGGGTGCGTGCATGCGTGCACGTGGAAGAAAGAGACAGAGGAATATGAAAGAAAAAAGAAGAGACAGAGAGAGCAAGGAACAATAAGGAATTCCATTAAATTTATTTAATATGACATTTAACAAGCAAAATGCAAGTTAATTGTGGTTCCATCTGTAATGAAATGTTCAGATGATGATTTCTGCTCCTTTTTGCTGCGTCCAATTCAAATTTCCTAAAATAAAGCAGTAGAAGGGAGGAATGAGATAGAATTCATGAAGGAGAAACAAAGTGTGTGTGTGTGTGTGTGTGNTGTGTGTGTGTGAGAGAGTGAGAGAGAGAACAAGCCTGTACCCATCCCGCTGCCCCATGTAAACCCTGGAATGACAGAGTCCACATACATGATCCAGGACCACCTCAGTCTTTCAGTCATTCCCATCCAATTAGCTTTACTGACGTTATAAAACTAGCTCAGCTGTGCGGCTAAACACTTGAATTTTTTTCGTCAGTACAGAACAAAATCATATGAAAAACTTGTGATGGTGAGCATTTACCTGACAATTCGATAATGAAATCCAGTATCAGGATTTGCATTCATACCTTGCGTTAGCTTGTCCTCATTATCTGGATTCTGCTTATTACAGTCAGATCACAGGAAGCAGGTTTTGGAATGACTGTCCACGTTCCAGGTACAGGTAACATTTAATGCAAGCAGGGTGCTCTTTCCTTTTGCCAAGTTAAACTCCAGCAGAAAAAAGTCATGTTATATTTCCATGTTTTTGGAAAATGATCTCTTGTGAGACACACAGTCCAAAAGAGACCAAAACTTCCTGCATGATAAGACAAATCCAGGAATTGCTCAGCTGATAGTAAAGCGGAAATGTCCTTAGCACAGCGACAGGACCAAAAGAGAAATGTGCAATAAAATAAAGTTCCAAACTTCTATGAGATGAAACTTTAAGCTCTTACTGCTAATTGATTATTTTTAATTTTCTTTACAAAATGAATTTGAATAACTAATCACCAAAACGTGTATAGGTTAAGGGAAACAGTCCAGGGTCATTTAAGGGACTTTGGATACATTTAATGGTCTTTTCACATTAGTAATTAATTATTAAACATGTAAATGATGTGCAAACAGTATAAAATAATCCCATAAATGATAGAGATGAGTGAATAAATTCCTTAAAAATCCTTAGTAATAATCCTTACTTTTTCAGTGAATTTCCCTTAAAATTCACCATTTTTCTTGATGTGTTGTGCATGATTTTGTAAAGATTTTCCCAGAAAGCATCTTGACATATTTGGTATATTTGGAAATTGAAGTCTCTACTACATATTGAGGGTTTGAACAATGTTTGGCTGTGAAATATGAGTTTGTGGAGATCAGAGTTTAAGAGTTAATGGTGTTTCTTTGCATACCTCAGACTCCTCAGAGCTCAGGTTTTGAGCTCTGAGAGCAGATGTTCATCACAAACCTTCCAGAAATGGAAATTCAAACATCTACTTTCCACTGTTTTGTCTGGAGATTTCAGTTATAAAGACTTAAAAAGTCACAGAATAGATCAAAAGCAGATCTTCCAACTACTTCTGAACACTTTTGCAAATTGTAAAATGGCGACATGCGTTTTTCCTGAACAAGTAAAATGTAACAGGAAAAGGAACAATCAGGCAGCAGAGATGAGATGGACAGCAAAGAAGAGATAGTGAAGGAAAGAACTGAGGAAGAGAAGAGATTAAAGTCTAAAGTAGGAGGAAGAAGATGAAGGGCAAAGCAAAAAGAAGCAGAGGAAGAGGAAAGCGGAGGAGAACAGGCAGGAGATTTTAAGCAGATGCAGGAGGTTCACAGTGAACGTCAGCCAGCAGGCATGTACTCATGCTTCAGCTATGTCATGGCTGCTTTCTCCTGCACCTCCCCCCTTTTCTGTCTCCTCCCCCCNCCCACTCATTCCCCATATCTCAACCTCTCTAAGTCCCTAACTCTCTCTCTCTGTCTCTTTTTTCTTTTTTCTCTCCCTCTCTGTTTTTCTTTCCTCTCTTCCCTCTTCCTCCTTTCCATCCTGCTTGCAGGCCTCTGACTCCCTCACTTTTATAAACACGTCTCAAAAAGCGGAGGAAAATGGACTCCTTGTGTGTTTACACGTGAGTTATTGGTGATAAATTGAATCTAGTCTTGATTTAAAAAAAAAATAAAAAGCTGGTCGGCAAATTTAATTTAAATACATATTCAAATATATGTCAAGTGAAATATAAATATGTTAAATTATGACTTTTGTCTGGCTACCACAGTTTGTAGTTTGTACAGACACGCAGGTCTGCAACCAGCAATCGCTATGATGGTGATTTTCCATTGGGCAATCAAGGAGAGAGAGAGAGAGAGAGAGAGAGATGGTGGGAGCGACTAGATGGAGGAAACTGGAAAAAAAAAATAAAGCCATCTGCAATTCTCAAATGGAATTTCTTCCATCATCAGCCAAACCTCCAAATGTAACCAGAAGAGGTCAACACACACACACACACACACAAAAGAAGTCTGGTGGATATCGTGGCCTGTATTCGCAGCAGACACTCNACACACACACACACACACACAAAAGAAGTCTGGTGGATATCGTGGCCTGTATTCGCAGCAGACACTCTTGAACCCCTCCTATAGTTAAATTAAGAAAACTTCTCAGAAGCTACTTTTGCTGAATTTCCAAAATTCAGCATTAATGTTTGGAAAACTTTCTAACTCAAAATTCTAAATTATGTGATTTGAAGTGTTTTCACCACAAATTCACCATTTTTATTCCCTCAACCCTTACCAGTAACTGCTACTGCAAAGATCTTGCATAGCTTGAAAGAGACAAAAAGTCTAAAAAGTGGTCCACTTCACCCACCGTGTGATGATGATGCCATCGGGCCGGCCCAAACGGCCAGGCTGGTGGGGGGCGCCGACTTAACTAATGACTCTAATGTGGGAAAAATGGCTCCTACCACTTTAAGACTCATGTGCCCGCCACATGGCTCCATAAGGATGAAATGTGTTCCAGGTGCCAGCGGAGGCAGTTTTACCATGCAGGAAATACACACACACACACACACACACACATACACACACACATGCGTATCCTTATGTATACATATCCACAAAACTGGAAGTGTGTGGCTGCCATAAACACTTTTCTGTACACACTAAAATGTGTTTAACTAAAGCACACGTATGAACAAGCGCACGCGGGGGGTGTGTGTGAGCAGTGACCTTCAGGGTTTATGGGGCATTCATGAGGGGGGGAGGACCAACCGTGACCAAACAACACAGCTTCACACACCTCTAATGACATATACACATGTACACACACCCAGACATAAGAGCACTGCTGCTTTCAGATTTAACTTAAACAGAATAAATACATAATCACAGATATGTTTAAAATATGGTCATCATGTGATAATATGGTTCATGCTGAAATGTCCATTATGTGATAAATGGAAAGATAAATACACTGTGTAGAAAAGACATATTTGCAGTTGTCGTCTAGTCCCTTAAGTAATATTTCCACAATAGAAAACTCCATTCATTCAAAATTTTACGTAAATAATAGTAAACAACCATCGTCAGTAAAATGTACTTGAATATCCAAAGTAAAAGTATTCTTCCAGAAAAACGATCTTTGTCATAATGTAAAATTATTGACACATTAATGTGTTACTGGAAACTGGAATTTTGTAGGAAAATAGACCAGAATTGGAGATTAAAAAAAAAAAAAAAAA
>VXCM01001750.1:47806-90468 GCA_014773175.1 Lucifuga dentata
TTTTTTTTTTTTTTTGCGATATGACAGTTTCACAGTTTCATACTGAATGTAAAGCATGAACCTGAAAATAACGAGTAACTGCAACTTTCAGATAAATGTACTGAAGTAAAAAGTACATTTCCCTCTGAAATATAGTGGAGAAAACTTAGCGTCTCCAAAAATAGAAATACTCAAGTAAAGTATGTGTACCTCATAACTTTACATGACTAAATGTACTAATTTGTTTCTCTTCTGCATACTTCTTTTTCAAATATGACACCAAGCTGTTTCCACAGCTTAGCAGGTCGAGTCTGTGGGACAGGAAGTATGAAGTCTTTGCAGTGGAGCGCTGAGCTCCTGTACGAGTTTAACTGTAGGAACACTCGCATCAACTCTGAGCAATTTGCAAGTTAGCAAGTTAAAAATCATCTTGTTCTATGGGACTCCTGCTGATCCTGTGCTTTTATACCTCATGGAAGCTTGTTTATTATAATACAGAAGGAAATTTTGACTATGACTAATTATCCTTGCCTGTGTTTTACAGTAGGTACAGTTTGAGCCTATATAACAGGGTAATTAAAGGATTGGCATCACTATACTGGGGTGCTTGTGGTTTTCTCGTATGCAGAAGTACAGCGGATTTGTCCTTTTCATGTCGTTTTAAGAGCTTCACTGATGCTCCACAGTCTTCACCTCTAACCGCAAGCCACCATGAGGCCAGACTGTAACCAGACTTCCAAACAAACTACCTGTACTTGCTGCTGCTCAGCAGGAACTCACCTGAGGTTTTCCTGAAGCAACCCATATCTTCACCAATTTGTGGCCTCTAATTTACCAATTAAGTCTCCCCGTGGCTCCCAATTAATTAGGATAAAGATTTGGTTAACTAAGAATCCTTTTGGCTTTGACTTTGTTGTGTGGCTAATTTTATCTCGTACTACAAATACCAAGTAGCCTTGGTACATTGGGGGCTAAAAGTACAGAAAGCCTGTATTGTACTTTATTTTGTACTGGATTGTACAGTATAATATAAATTTTAATGTGTGTTTTAAAGGAGTACTCTGTTGATTTTCAAATAGAGTTTGTTGCTTAAAGGAAAGCTATTCTGCATATAAAGATAATTATGAATTTTTTGTGGCTAGAAAGGGTGCTGTGGAAAGTCTGGTAAACAGACCCTTAAGACATCACAACGGTCTTTATCAGTGTTTGCCTCATAGAAGTAATGTGCATCTTAATCTTCATTTTAATGCTGTATGTATATATATATATATATAGTGGGGTTCAAAAGCCTGAGACCACTGTGAAAATGCTTCTATTTTCCATTCTTTTTGAATTTTATGCAAGATTTTTCATTACAAATGATAGTATCTGTCATCTTAACAAGTTGAGTGAAAAGTTGAATCTTTGAAAATGAACATGAATTTCAGAATATCTAAGTATTTGATGCACCCCCCTTTTACTTTAATGACAGCATCACTTCATCTGGCATGGACTCCACAAGTTTGTGCAAAACGTGATGAGCCAAGTTATCCCAGCATGATTTGACAATGTTCCAAAGAGCTTCGTGTGATGTCAGACTTTCTGATTATTTCCACATTTACATGGAAAACATCACAGATTTTCAGATTTTCAGTGTGGTCTCAGACTTTTGGACCCCACTGTCTTTTATACTTTCTATCCGCAGTTGTCCATTATTGTTTTTAATATCCATAAGAACAGACCTAGTAATGTATACATATATTATTAGGTATTAGGTAAGATAAGAAATGTGTTGCTAATGACAAGCAAGTGTAACTCCTGCGACCTGGTGATTTTCTTTACAAATTTTACTTATAGGAGCAGAATTTAATACCTACCTACCTGCCTACCTACCAACTGACCTACTCAATCTTTTAGTAAAAGTGGGCAGTTTAACATACTTTTGAGGGTTATTAGTGCAGCATTTGGTTTCAGTCAGAAGCAGGTTAAACATCCAGCATGAAGGAGGAACGTCATGCTGCATCTGATTGGCTCCCTCCCATGTCATTTAAGAGCAACGTTACCCTCAAAACCACTTAGACTAAAATTAAATGATGCCCAGCTCTGCTTTTTTTCTGACACTTGAAATAAAGCAGTGTGAATCTATATCAAATACAAACAGCTTTAGAGATGCCCCATCCCTGTATGTGACTAACTTTAGTTTCCTTTTTTTTTTTTTTTTTNTTTTTTTTTTTTTTTTTCTCCTTTTGTTTGGCTTAGTGCTGTGTTTTCTCTGGACTGTAAACCCTAACATTTGGACTGTGATCCAAAACCATGGATCTAGACAAGCTGTGCTACAGGCAGAGAAGAAACGAAAAGGGAAAGAGAAGGAGGAGGAGGGGAAGGCAAAATGATGATGTGGAGCTTGTGAAACTAGTTTATACTTAGTGAGTCAGAATTTTAGAAGAGGAGAGAGAGGCAAAATGGATAAATATACTGTGTGTGCATGTGTGTTAGCTTGTGTATTACCCAGTTTCATTTATGTGAACACAGTCAATTAAAAAACTCCTTTAAAATATGTCTGATTTCTGATCAAAGATATGTATGATCAAAGATGTATAAAGAAAGATGGCGACACTCGAGGACGATTTCACGTTCCAGAAGGTATATTTATTTCTGTGGTCAGAGTCATTATCAGTGTTTTTAGCTATATTTTACCAAAAATATCAGTATTTGTGACATTTTTATCATATAGATGGATGGTGTAGAAGTTCATTATGCTGCAGCAGTGCTTTGAGAAGGTTCCATGGTTCCATTTTCCTACATTTTTATTGTAATAAAAACCATTAGAATCCAAATGCTTGACACCCACCTTTCAAGCCTACAAGACACCTCAAGTGTCTTTCTCAAAAGGTAGATTTGTGGTGACGTATTACTTTAAAGCAGCTTTAAGTACAGTAAAAATAGTTTTTCTACATGATCAGGGAGCCTCATTTCCCCCTGCTGGGGTCTTGAAAATGTCTTGGATGTGAAAGTTGCTGGAGCTGCTGATAGGAGCTGCTTCCACCCGTTAACTTTCTGCTGCAGCAGCTCTCCTCCCACTGGCTTAGTGGGTGGAAAAAATGACACAGCGGCAGACAGAAATGCTCGAGGTAAAACTGCTCCCAGTGATAAAATGGAGACAAAAAAAAAATCTCAAAACTTTACTTAACTTTCTGCGGGATTTATTTAGAGGCGATAACTTCATATATTTACTGCATACAGATAAAAGGTGTGAGGAAGAAGTAACACAACACAAACTTTTATATAGAGCTTTAATTACAGTGTATAGGTACAAACAACAGCAACATATGGAACATGTTCAACTGTGGAAATGGATGTAGATGGTATTCCCACCCCACCCCCACCAAATACGCACACGTAAATAGTGTAAAAGCCATTAATGTAAAGAGTGTATGCAGAGTTTACAGTTGGCAGATATGTTTGTGCCACAGTTCTTATCCATGGCTGTTGCTTAGTAACCAGTTATTTCCATCCATCCGTTCATTCTCTAGAATTGCCTAGCCTGTGCAAGGGGACTCGAGTGTATCCCAGCATTTAATGGACAAGACACAGGGTACATGTGGACAGATCTGTCACAGGATTAACACACATATGGACAAACTTGTTCACATCTCACAAGATTTTTCAGTTAGTATAACCTACATGTGTTTGGACTGATGGACACAGGGAGAACATGCAAACTCCTCACAGAAAGGCTTCTTTTGGATTTGAATCCCAGGAGCTCCTCGGTGTGATGGTGCTAACCACTAAGCTAGCCACTTATTTAAATCATACTTATTAAAATAGTGGAAATTTCACTACAAATACATTGAGGAAATGTACTTATTGTCACCCAGACTGTCAAATTATTTAATAAGTAGTCAGAATTGGCCTGTTAAAATCATATAGGATACTGATAGAAATATGCAAAGATAATGGATTAGATTATAAACAAAAATGTCAGTAAATAAGTCACAAAATCATGCTGTAAATAAAGTTATCCCTTCATATTTTTTCAAACTGATTAAAGAAAGTGAATCTGCAGAATTCCAAAAGATACTCTCTGTTTTCTTTTTTCTTTCTTTTTTTTTTTTTTTTTTTTNTTTTTTTTTTTTTTTTTTTAATTTCATGCACCAATCAGACAAGTTAAAAATCACCACCCCTCAGAGAGCAGATTCACCTGTGACAGGAGCTCTGTCTATCTGCAGGGAATTTAAAAGGCAAATTTCCCCTCAGCAAGTGTCCACTCAGGCTTTTTATGTGGCAGGTGGAGGTTTGATTGGTAGCAGGTGGCAGACACTTCAAGCAGTCATTTAAACCCTTAACCTGGCCAGGCAGGGCACAATCCTTTCCAAGCAGCTGGATGACTGCACCAGCAAATCCCTGCAGATAAGAGCAAATCCTCTGTGGACAGGGACAGAACTCTGCTTTGAGACAGTCACACTCCGGTCATATGTACCTTTATTTTGCAAGGTTTGGGTCTCAGATTATGGTTAGAAGTTTGTGTGACATTTAAATTTGATTCAATCAAATTACAAACTGTGAACAGTATAGATGCATTTTTAGTCAGCATTCCCTCTTAAGTGCCATAGTACATTAAATACATAGAAAGGTGAAAAATAAAAATCTACATCTACTCAAGTACTGTACTGAAATGAAATTCTGAGGTACACTTCACTTGAGTATTTTGTTCTGGAAGAAGTAAATAATGCAGTTTTTCCTCCAGTACATTTATTTAATGGCTTTAGATACAAGTTACTTTGTAGACTTGGATTTTACATGCAACATTACATCCATAAAAATGGCTGTTGTTCAATAAGTACTTTCACTTTCATTTCTTGAGTACATTTTACTACTGATACTTGCTTACATTTGCTTAAATATAGAGTTTTTGATTTTAATAAAAACCCGTAATCAATGGAAGGTATTTTGCAGTACTTGTTTACAAGAAATAATTGCCTTACACTATCCCCACCCTAACCAAATACTATCCCCAAACTCCCATCTGTACCTGCCAGGATTGGTCTGTCCCATTTGAAGCAGATTGATCATTGGATAAATATATATCCAATATATATAATATATTATTAATGTCCAGTCACATTCCAGGATATCATATGGCAATACATAAAAGTGCTAATCAGAAGAAATTAGGGATTTTTTTAATGTTTTGAGGTACGACTTTGAATCCGCCTTCGATGTTGTACAGGATTGTGTAGGATTTTTGGAAGTACTGTAAAATGCAAAACCAAATACCTCATGATAAGTTTGTACAATAACATATAAGTTTTTTCCCTGAATAAAAAGTCCAGCCTAGCTTTTCAAGCTCCAACTGCCTTGTGGACCATTTTTCCTCTTTTCCATCTGTGGAATCATTCAGTGTGGAGGAGGTCTGCTGGAGTCATTGTATTTCCTTGTTGTCACTGGCTGAAGCCCTAAAGCCAGACAGGCCAGGAGATGGAGTCTTTGCTGACAAAAATTCTGATTTCTGGAGCAAATGTGAATATATGAGATTATTGAAATTTTTCTGTTTGACCGTATGAATAGTCTCAAGACAAAGATACAGACCTTCACGTATTAAAATACTTAATTGGCATGATTCCAATATCATAGGACTTTAAAATAATCAGATGAAAATGTGAAAAGGAAAAAAGACGAGCTCATATATGGAACCAGAGAGTAAGAAAAAACGACGACGGGAGATGAAGAGGAGGTTTCATGTCTCCTCTCCCTCTACAGGACATGGAGGGTTGAAAGTCAGGCATGAAAGGAGAGGGGGCATAGGTGGGCCTCAAGTGATCCGTGAACAGTTTTTCCTCCTCAACTTTGACCTCTCTTCTATAACGCTTGTTTGCTTGCCATCAGGGACTCTGCAGGGGCCCGTACAGGCTTGCATATGCGAAGACAGGAAGAAGAAAAGAACAAGAAAGAAGCAAGGAAAGAAACTGTCCAAAGAGAATAGTCGACTCGACTGTTCAGACGGAATAAAGTGCAGCAGCTGAAGTCATGGAAGCAATATTACTGTGGTATGTGGACCTGAAACTGAAGGGAAGCAACATTTTCCATAAGCCTAAGGAAAGAAACCAGAGAGAGACCATCCCCCTTTGAAAGCTCGGCCAGTCCACATCCATCACACACACACACACACAAAAAAAAAAACTGCAGAAAACAGAGCAATTGGAAAGAGGCGGAGCTACTGGAGAGAGATGATGTGAATGGTTGAGCAAATGGAAGTCTCAAATTTCTGTCAATGTTAATATTAATCCCACAGTTGGTCTTGTTCACATCTTTTGAGGGGATTTTTTTTATGAAGATGTTTTACCAAAAGAACGAAGATAAAGCCAAGAAATAAATACCGCTGGACCCACTCCAACCATCACGTTCTCTCTCTCTAGCTCTTGAAACTCCATATACCTTAAATATTAACTGCTGAAGTTGTTGGTGGAGCATTTGGTTTTTCTCTGATCTGATTTCTGATTTTCTAAACTCTCCATTGTTTACCACAAAAGGTGGATGTTGGTTACGGATGGAGCGCATCGTCTCTGTTGTCTCTGGTGTGTCATCCAGGACTCTGAGTGCATTTTCCCAGATGTGTAATGATATACGGCTGTGTTGAACTAGCCCCTGACTAGCCAGAGAGAGAGAGAGAGAGCTGAACACGTAAATGTGTTCCTCATGTGTGCTGTAATATGGAAAAGATTTCGGCGCTCTCTCCTCCGCTCACCATGCCTGAGCTCAGTTTAACCCTTCAATTACTAACTAAAACCATTGTTTTAAGTCTGCAGGCTGGTTATCTTCCTTCATATCTGCATGTAAAACCTATGCTGATGTTCCGTGTGAACAGTCTGTCACGTATGCTTACAGACAACAGTACAGACTGACTTTGAAAGAGAATACATCATCATGTTTCTACATATAAAATCCAAGTGGACACAAGCTTACAACAATTGAAGAATGACAGATAATAACAGCAAAGAAAGAGTTAATGTTTAACATTTTGGTTTGCACTGTAGTTCTTCTAAGCCAGCGATTCTCAATCCTAATCCTTGACAGCACTGCATATTTCCCATCTCTCCCAGGTTGATCTACATGTGAATAATTAAATCAGTTGTGTTCACTTCATCAAGAGTTTATGCCTCTCAGATCTTGACTTGCTAACACACATGCACCATTTGCCTGCTAACCTAAAACAAAGAAGACCGTTCTTGCAAAAAAGGAAATTTCTAGCCTGTATGTGTTGTGTCTGTTGATGGCATTGTTTCTAATGTGCCATCCCAGGATCCTGACTATAGTAAGTTCCTGTTTAGCAGCAGTGGCTCTGTGATGCCCAAATGACTCGTTTGAATGACTATATTCAAACATTACAATCAGAAAAATTCCACTTTTTATTTGCCCTTTCACCCTTCCTCCATGGTTTTTGTGTCATCCGGTCAGTATGTTTATGTGCACACTGTAGTGCCATTTTTGGCTGCACTGTGATTACGGCAAAAATGCACATAAGTCGTACACATGGACGACATGAATGTGATTCCATCATTCACAGAAAATACGCCAGTCCTTGCTTGGTCAGTGTATGGAGAAGGTGCGCCAGGTGAGAAAATGCATGTGGAGAATGCTTATTCTGATTATAAATCAAGGGATAATTTACATATTTTAGTGTTTAACATGCATGTAAACATACTCAATATTAGGTTTTTTAGAGTTCCAAAAAAAGTTTGAGAATGTATGGGAAATCAAATACAGTATTCTCGAACTTCCTGTAGCTTAGCATGCTGTTTGCATGGACTCCACACAGAGTAGAACCACGTGATACTTAGCACATAAATTTGATCGAGAACTTACTTTTTTACCCAGCCTGTTCATCTCATGTTTTACCAAATTCTCAAGGGATTTTACTTTGAAAAGACAATTGTATGCTGCTCACATGACTAATATCTGTATGCAAACTTTAGGAAAATGAGGGGCATGGTGCAAAGACCAAGGAACAGAACTGATGAAACCTTGGTAACACTTAAAGATGCTGCCTTTTATTCCTTTTTTTAGAAGATAAAACGTCATTGATTTCCACAGAAACCAATGGGAATATAACGTTTTAAAATGCTCAATGCAAAGTCAAGCTATCATAATGATTAGTCTTGAGGGACAGGGATAATAATACCACCGTATAAATAATGAATCATTTGTTTTTGTCATTGGGAGAACTGTCCTTCTGCCTTTTGTAAGTCCAGGTCTGTGAAATCATCAATTCCTCAGCTCAGCCTCCATTTTGCATTCATTCATATTCAGCCTGTCCACAAAAGAAAAACATGTATGGACAGTCCCTCTCTTTCAATGCTATTATGAGTTGGACTTAGCCTCTCTCTCAAACCACGTTGCAGCTCTATCCAGCAATTAAGTACTCGCCATGGACTCTGGTGACATTGTGCGGAGATATTTCTGTCACGTTTATTATGCCTTTGCTGACCAGACTGTGAGTCATGTGGACACAGGCAAATCTAACCATACGTTAGCTCCAACCAAGGGAGGTTCCCTACTTTGATTTTCTTCCCTTTTGCCTTCTACTTGCTTTGTGACTCTAGCGTTCTTTCTCATCACTTCAGCTTTTTCAACTCTTCAGGTTAATTGCTTTTGCATTACTTGGATACCATATATTCTCTGAGATTTTGAGGGTTTTAAGACCAAGAAAGATGCAAGACACCAAGATATAGACCATATTCACTTGAAGTTCTTCTACCTCTGCAAGAAGGCCTGTACAATGGAAGAACTATAGTCTCTGACTCAACTTCTCCGCCATTCCCTGTTGTGTTTTCTGACACACATTTATACTGTCCGGCCTCTCCCTCCCTCCCTGCACATATCTATGCATCCCTATGCTGACATTAGACTAGCTCCTCAATAGCACCCCCCCCCCCCCCCNCCCCCCCCCCAAGGCAAAGACCCAACAAATATATTCCACTGGAAACAGCCTGCAGATGTGTTAGCCTGAAGGAATAAAGACACACAGAGGGAGGGAGAGAGAGACAAAGGCAACAAGAGAGAAGGAGAGAGGGCAGGGAGAGACACTGCAAGGATACAAGAAAGGTGGGGCAGGAGGGAAAAGGGGAAGAAACATGAACTTGGCCCAGCGGTAGTATAATTTGAAGCACATAAAGTAAATGAGGGCTCCTTAAAAAGCATAGCCTGTCTTTTACTATTCCTACCCCGGTTCCTTCCTTCCTGGGTGCTGCACGGTGAGCAGGGTGAATGCCGGTGGCCTCGACATGCTCATATGCGCTCAGGCCTGTTGGGCCAACGAGCGAGCGGAATTCTTTGACTCAGCTTGACTTTTTGATTGTGCTAAAAGACTCGTGCATGTGCTGGCAACTTCTAGGTTCACCTCTGAATAACAGAGAAGAAAGCTGACTTAGAAAATTGCTTTGAGCAAAAGAAGAGCTAAATTAAGGTACCTTGTAGTACTTTCTGTTATCCTCTTATTGCACCAAACAGGGTGGCATTATGTGTGCTTGAACACAAAGCAAAGGGGAGTATTATTAAGCGGTATCCAATCTGTCATGTCTTTTTTAAATAAAGCTGAACAAATAATACACCATAATTTTGTCCACTGGCAAACTGGGCCAATGAAGCAAATATTTGGTGGTCAAGAAAACATTTTCATGCTACTTAGCAGATAGCAATGTGAAGCAATTCTGAAGTACAGGAACTGATTGCAACTTTATGTCCTTACACTCCAAGGTTTCCAAATGATAAGACTTTATTTAACAGAATCATTTTCATAATTTCTTCTGAAGTAGTTTCGAATGGAGAGTTCATCACTAAAGTTCTCAGAGTATAAAAGTAGCAAAAAAACTGCCTGGAATATGGAAGCTGTAATTTGGAAACCTCAGCCGCCCCTGCATGTCTGCTGAGGAGTGAGTGTGTGCGTGTGCGTGCGTGTGTGTGTTGTGTGTGTGTTCCTCCTCTTTAATCACTGACTCTCTCTTACTCTCTGCTCCATCACTTCCTGTCGTACAGACTGTGTGAAGGCGACATAATACCAAAGACCATTTTTCTCCTCAAAATGCACTGAATCCCAGATCAGATTTACCTGTGTGTGTTTTTCCCATCCAGCCTCTTTCCGAGCAGCATTAGGTGATCCTCACCTGAACACGAAAAGGAAACAAGCTGAGTCAGATATCTCTTTTGAACTATAAACACACAGTGTTTGCATAATTATAAAGGCTTTACAATTGAAAGTTGAGTCATATGAACATGCTGTTGGTCTGAATTTAATATTTTGGAGCTTGTAAACCAGTGTTAGAATATAAGGGCGCTCATTTGAGTGCATACTTCTGCCAAGGCTGAACAAGCCAAGACAAAATTTGTCTTCTCCTAATACTGGCCAAAAGAGAGAGGTTCTACTATAATGGCAATAGAACTTCATTTCTCTATTTGTCATAAGAAACACTACTTTTTAAAATGTATGATTTTTTTTTAAAACTTTAATAACTTTTGAAGAAATTGACAAGAAAATGTTAAGAAGTCTTATTTTTTTTAAATTCCTGGATCCGCCTCTGGATCTGGATTGGCATAGGTTGCTATGTCTCACCCTTCCACCAAGTTTTGTCGAAACTATTTCATAACTTTTTGAGTAATCCTGCTAATAAACAAACTGACAAACCAACAGACGCCGGTGAAAACACAACTTCTTTGGTGGTTATAAAAACAGCCAGCAGCTTTTATGGCATACACCCTCTATGCATGAATTGCTCATGCAAAACTGTACGTCAAGTGCCACATATTTAAGCTTTAAAATTATGGATATTGCTGTGAGATATAGTTTCAATGTATAGATACATAGATGTATTTTTCAGTATATGTTCAATATGGCATTTTCCCCCTATATTATGTGGTCATTCTGCAGGAAAAATAGTTTTCTACACATGAAAATATTCTACCATAAGATACTGAGATCTAGTTACCATTTTTAGTAACTAGATGCCTCATATTGAGTTAAAATCTGACATTACTGCGATATGATATGGTAACATCAGATTCACTCTGGTTTTTAGCTATGAACGATGTCACACTTACACATTTCCATCCAAGCAAACTACAACCGATCAAATCTTGTTTCATGTAATCTCTGTGCGCTGTCGTCCTTACCAGCTGGCTGGCAGGTGGACAGCTATCTCTGCTCTACCCATAATCCTTTGCACCCGTCTCTGCATCAGAGGGGAAATATGAGACACTGCGACCGAAGCCAGCGAGGAAACATGTTTAGGCAGCCAATCAGAGCGCAGCACATCTGGAGGAATCTGTCTGCAGGCCCAGCTGGCAGAAACAAGGAGAGGAGAGAGAAATTACAGTCAAAATGGCGGAAGGATAAGAAACTATGTCGATTTCTCAAAGTTCAGGGTACAATGGGAACAATCTAATTAGATTCTGACTTCACCTCTGTGTAGATTTGTGGAATAAAATCAAGATAAAGAACAAGGAACTTTGAAGGCAATGGCTTCTCTGTTCAGAAATTGAACAGCAGTGTTTCTGCTGCTACCATTTACAATTTCCATGCAGGCAAAATTTCCTGTTCTCATATGATTAATTATTTGAGCTCATGGTAAAAACAGGTGAAAATGTTACAAGAGAAACAAGGATTTTACCCAACACCAATTTTATTAACTGTATGAGTAAAAACTTGAAAAAAATGGTCTGTTGCCCTGTTCATGACCCTTTGCTTTATGAGCTGAATTACATTTTTAATATCTCATAACCTTGTAATTAAACCTTTTCCAAAATCTAATGCTTGCTGAATATCACTGAAGAGCAGCTATTCACATGAAAAACTGTGTTTTAGCACTCCATCTCTTTCATGTAGAATGTGGTTGAATCAGTAGAGAAAAAAAAAGAGTGATGATGTGGAGCTTCAGCCATCTTTGATTTCATACGCCGCCTGTCTGGTCTCAGCAGCTACTTCAAGGCTTCAGCTCCTCAGCAAACATGAGAATGTAACTATGCAGTCAGTGGGAGCCCTGCCATCTTTAAAACACATTTCATCTCACTCACCCCTCCCTCCCCTCTTTCCCTGCCTCTCTATCGCCTTCTCTCAGTTGACAGGAAAGAGTTGAGGTGAAGTTAGCGGGAGTGTCCAACAATGACTTTTTTCTGGACAGAGGGGAGGAGAGAGTCGGTTTGTCCATGGACAAAAGGAATTGTGCAGTTATTTCAGAGTCAGTATAGAAGAACTTGAACCAGAATGTAACTTCTTACAATGTCTGCACATATTTTCTCATCATTAATGTTCTTCTTAAATCATCATGTTGTCAATAATACATTCAGTTAAATCAGCACTTTCATCTTTAGGCTGAGGAAATCTCCACAATATTCCTCCATGTTCATTGAAGGGGGAGTGGTGATTTGTTCCCTTTTCACCTGTAATATTTTTATTGGCAGATGCACTACTCTACATATTTAAAACCAAGTCTGTCTTCACAAAATAAAGATAGAAAATGACAAAAGGTCAAGTAGGAGGAGCCTATTGGTGATTTCACCTTTGAATAGAGATGACAGTGCTTCCATATGCTAAGTTTAAGCTGCAGCAAATCTTCCACATACAGAATATGTAGAAGACACTGAGAAAAAGAATTTGCATCACTGGCTCTTCACCCAACTTGACCCAGTCATGACCTGATGCACCAGTTCAATCAGCGTCAACCAACTTCCTGCTTCCATTTGAGCCACAATATGCCATAATATTGATCAGTAGATACTATGCATACTGTGTATTATGATAAAAGTGGAATGAAAGTGTTGCAACCAGCCATGAAAAATAACTTAAAATAACTTATAGGATGATGTTCATTGAATGCTTTACTAAGTGGACAGGGTAGCAGGTATGTAATATCAGGTATGAGGGCCACGCTGAGTCCTTTAGCAGTGGAAGGTAGTTGACTAGATGACATGTCTGATCATGTGGGCAGCTAAGAGCTGCTGAGAGAGAGAGAGAGAGAGAGAGAGATAGAGATGAAACTAGATCTCTTCTTCACACCTGTCTTTTGTCAGTCCAAAGCACTCCAGGAGTGTAATGTTGTGTGTTCACCATTACTTTCCATGAGTTTTTTTTTTTTTTTATTCCCTAGTAAAAGCTTCAATTTTTTGTTTATTTAATTCAACCTAACTTGTTTTTAAATTGATACAGAAGGTTCAGATGTAGGAGCAGAAACATTAATTTATCTTCAGACAGTAAAATATCTTAGAAAATGTTTGATGCATTTGATTTTGCAACTTGAATGGACAAATGAAAATATGATTATGACACAATCCGTTTGGCTCTATCGGGAACTTTGGTAATTACTGTACATACTGCACAGAACAGAAGAAACAAGAATCAAAGAGTAAGGCTTGGATATATATATATATAAACAAAAAAAAAAGTCAAAAATCCGTGCGTAAAGTCGACTAAAAATCAGCTCCAGTTCAGCTTCAACAGACCAACAGCAGTTCAGCTCACACTCTACACTCCCTCTTAATGTGAAATATCTTCCTACACAATCCATATAAAAAGGGTACAGCCAGCCCTGCTTGGTGCCCACCGATGCCCACCGACCCGCACCACGTCGGGCACATTTTACGCACAGACCCAAACTGCGCGCAAGGTTGCACGCCTGGTGCCCGTATGCTGGTACTGACAGTCCGGATTCACAGCTCGTCAAAGAGGAAAAAACGCAGGCCATCTTCTCCTTTTTAAACCTCGACGCTGTCCACGTCCTCAAAAGAATGGATCTAATTAAAACGTTGCACTCGTCATCATCGCCAAAGCTTTGCCAAACGGTTTCTGGTGGAGAGGAGGCTGGGAGATGCAGGACCACATGACTGAGTCTGAGCTGTGGAGGGATGGGAGTCAGATAGGGTTTCTCTTCTCTCATTGGCCGGTGGGCTGACTTTTGACACGCAGACCAGGGACCCTCCTGCCGTATAAATAGGCCTGGTAGGACTTTATTATTCTAGCATCACGGCAGCAGGTTTCTGCTAAGTTTGGAGTTACTCGCGTCAACACAACTTTATGCCTGCTTGAGGTGGTTTAAAAAAGGGGCTTAGCAGCACAAGGAGTCTGCATGTCTGCATAGACATGCTCAGCTTTGTGGATATCCGGATTCTGTTGCTGCTTGCAGTAACTTCATACCTAGCAACATGTCAAAGTAAGTTTTCATATCTGCTCTTTTTCTGTGATGGATATTTTTTTTTTCGGGTCCCACTGCTTGAGGATGTCACAGCTGCGTTTTGCGCTTGGCTTTTGTTTGGGACTTACATGAAGGTCAACCTGAAGACAGCTCAAAGCTCTGCTGAATAAAACTCAAACGGATTGAGCTCATTCAGAGGATTCTTCACTTTTTTCCAAGGATACAATAATTATCATTTGATTAGTTGCCGAGAGGGAGACGTTCACTCTTGAAAAACATCAAAAATAGTGCTTGTCTTATAACTTCTAAAAGCTTTTAGTGCATTTGGAGGTGTGCAAATAAGCTAAAGTTGGATTTTCTTAGTTGTGTAGGATAAAAAGTTTGGGGCGTTGTACATATTGTTCCATCAAGACGTCCAGGGAATCAAGCTTTATTATAGGGAATTGCAATGTCGCCCCCTGGTGGCCAGGATTGCAAACATCCTTTTTGGGCACCAATTTTATTTTCTCCTCCACAGGGAGAAAAATTAGTTTAACAAATCTAAAGTAGACAAGAAAAAATACTCGAGTTTTGTTGAGTTTAGTTAAATAAAGTAGTAATTTCTAGAACCTTCTTTGGAGTTAATATTTACATAATTGCAACATTTAAGTAACAACAGTAAATTAATTATATGACATGTAGATGTATTTAAGATAGTTATTCAAATTTGAAGTGTCTTGGTCAGTTTATAGTGTGGCTTAATGGGGGGGAAGTAAAAGTCTCACATCATTTGTAATGTCCAAGTGCGCCGCCTTGTGGTCCAGTTTGGGCATGATGTATTCGAGTTCACAGGGAGGTCCCAGCAGTGCCAAACCCAGCCACGAATACCAGATCCACATCCAGAGAGGCCAGCTGATGTCCAGCATTACCTAAAGCAAGATTTAGATTTAGATACAACCATCATTGAGCAGTAAAACAAAGAATCAATAGAATCAATCACAAAACAGTTTCAGAATTTTAAATAACACAAGTCAAATTAGGTTAAAATTTACCGTCTTCACAATGTTCTTATCACAAAATGATCTTTTAATTATATTGTAGCAGAATTCACAACAGGATACAACACAGATGTCAGTACATTAGCTCATGAGAACATTGTAGTTTTTATCTTGTTTGTATTAGCTGGCCAAATATTCCTGTCCTAAGGGTGCAAAAGTATCTGTTCAGGCCTGTTAGTAGCTGCAGCTTCAATACAACTCTGGAATGTGAAGCCCTCATATACACATCCACAAAGTTTTACAGTTTGCAATATTTCATCTTGATTTACAAAGAGTGCAAAGATGGCCCCTAGTCACACTTTTGGTCGAGCTGAGACGTGAGATACAGCAGGTGGGTTTTTAACAAATAATGTGGGAAAGCTACTGAATCAAATCTATCAAAGATTGTTAGATAGGCAATAAGTGTAATTATGTCTAACATTTCCAAATACTGACAGGTTGTTTATGGTCTGGATGGATGTCAAGGCCCTAAGCAACAAAGCCTTACCTCCATTTTACACTGAATAATCTCTCATGTGCAGTTTTCTTTGGATGTGGCAGCATTAGACCTTTAATCTGCCATATATCCACCCCAAAGAAATTCTCTCGACCTGCATTTTTTCTTAGGAAGAGAAATATTTTGCAAATTTCACTGACATAGAAGAGGAGATTAACAGATAGGACAGGAATATAAACTCATGGAAATGACATTGCTTCTTTTTCAGGTGATTGTTTTGCTCTAAAATGCTTATTGTGTTCTAACGGAGTATTCCCTTTTCTTTCCCCACACTCCTCCCCCTCCTTCTCCTCCTCATCCCTGCAATACCACAGGCGCGGTTAGTACATGTGCATGAAATCAATATTTCTTAAAAATAGCTTTACCTTGTCACTTTGCCTTTTCCATCCCGAAACCTTTGAAACACTCCACGATAAGAGACCTGTTGCTTGTCCTGGTTCGTGACATTTTGAGCACTCTCAATGGCAGAGCATTTCATTTAGGGATTTCTACTCCTGAACCAAGTTATTCCTGCAGGTTTTCTCCCTTCCTGTCCATGAATAGATGAGGGTCCTGTTGGCTTAAGTTAATGTCAGTGAAAGCTAAAACCACCGAGCTGAGGCACCCATGGGGCCTGGTACAAAGGATCCTTTCTGAGGACAGCAGAGAGGGGCAGAGGGAGGTTTGCCCCTAACAGCTGATTTTGGATCAGTTTTCGGTCTTCCTCTGCCCCTTGATCTGGATCTGGAAAAGCTGATTTCAGACCAGTGCCAAACGGAAAGGAATTCAAATATTCCCAGCTAATGTTAGAAGGATGCCCCTCAGATAAACACTAATCAAACAGACCTGATTGGTGTTTGTTTACAGGATTCTGCTCATAATTGAGATTGCACAAAATTAAAACCTGACAGCATGGTGTTTGGAGCATCAAACACCAGCATGTTGATGTCTTCAAGGTGTTAAGGGTGAATTTAGTGGTTCCATCATACAGTCTGGGACTAAAAGGCTGTTGGGAAAAGTGTCCCTGGAAAGTTTCATGAGGCTTCTGTGTCTGTTTTATTTTTTATTATTTTTACAATAATCCTCGTATAATCACACGCAGACTTAATGATTTATATCACATGTATGCTGACCTGCTCACTTTTCATTCCGATTCTGCATGAGCATGTTTTATGTGCCTTTATCATATCCAACAATACCACAATCACACCTGTGCATGTTGAGTTATATTTCCACGTCAACTTTTAATCATGTTATGTTAAAAATAAGGGAGAGATAAACTTAATGTTTCATATGGCCAATGCGTTAAATGACAGAAGACTGAATAAATGAATCTTACATTTATTTATCTTCTTTTTTGTTTAGGGGAGACTCAAGGTGAGCACACCATGTTGGTCTTATGTGTCATTTTGCACCTAGTGCATGACATATATGAAACATGAAGGCTCAGCATAGAAAAGGTTAATTGGCATCATTATAGATCAGTGAAATGTGTTTTGACCTGCTTGTCCTCTTACTGTAAGGTCAAATTTGTTTACTGGCACATTTTATTGACAAATGGACACCAGATTGAAACTTAATGTGACTCTAGATCATAGAATCATTGAAACTAGATTTTAGGGATGTTTAGTGTAGGGTTGCAAAGTTGTTGTAGCAGCACGGTGAGCCATCTGCTCTGTTTTGGTCTGACTGGAGGTTTTTCTCTCACAGGGTCCCAGAGGAGACAAAGGACCTCGAGGTGACAGGGTAAGCTGAAGTCAAACTCTGCTGCCTTTGCTGAAACAACATATGTCAGAGCTGCTATTTAAGCTATTAAGACATTTTGATGTGGTATATACTGTACATAATGCATCTTTGGCACAGTGTTTGGTGATGTCATTTGACCTTCTGACCTCTGTAGGCCACACCCCTTTGTTTACATCCACCCTAGCCTCATCTTAATGATTAATAATAATGATGTGGATAGATGTGCTAAGAATCTCCAACATTGTTTGAGCTTTTTTTTTTTAAGCTATTTAAGACATTAACCCAAATTATTTATTTTTTGCTACTTTAGCTGAATTGAAGGCTTTGCTTGCTGGTCTTTGTTTCCCCCATTTTATAACAGTAGTTTAATTTATCTGTACTGCAGAAAGTTAGAAGTCCCAGAAGAAGAGTCTTTTAGCTCAGACAGCATTTACAGAATACTTGTCATGGTATGTCACTAAACTTTAACAGCAATATAAATTATCTGCTACATCATCTGTGTTTTACAGGGTCCTCAGGGCCCAAATGGAAAAGATGGCAAACCCGGACTACCTGGCCCCCCTGGCCCTCCTGGCCCCCCTGGACTTGGAGGAGTAAGTCCGATGTCTTTACTCATAAAATAAGCAAAATGACTTATCTCAAACTTGGCCCAAAAACATTGATGTCACCACTTTGGGTTTAATTTCATGGGACAGGCTATGTGTGTGTGTAAATCTGTATCAAGACTGAACTTGGCCCACATTCAGCAAACTCAGGTCTGCAGGCCGTGACTTTGAGAAGATCTGGTGTGGAGTCCCACAAAACTGCTTTATCCAATAATCTCCATTGACCTTGCTCTCTTAATGATGTCATAACATTGTGACCTTTGACCTTTTGGCCTGTACTCATTTGACCCCATGACCTCCTAAAAGATGACACATGGCACAGGAAACTTAAAAATATATGATATTCTTGTTTACAGTCAAACTACAAACTTAATGTATGCTAGCTATCTGTTAGCTGTTAGCTGCACTGCTAGCTATTTATTTGGGTCAGTATTATTTTGTGTAACAGTTCTGAAGTATTCATATTAATGATTGAATATTTATAATTATTCTTATTTTTCTGTTTAACAGAACTTTGCTGCTCAGTATGATGGAGCTAAAGCCCCTGATCCCGGCCCTGGACCCATGGTGAGGGCCTCTCTCGCTCTCTCTCTCTCTCTCTCACGCACACACACACACACACATAGAGAGAGAGACTAACAGCACTATTTATCTACCTTCATTTCCATTTTTATTTACAATTATCTTTGCAGAGCTGTAAGGAGAAACAGACCATAACACTGTGTGCATGTGCGTGCGTGTGTGTGCCTTTGAATCCCTACCTACACATAATCAGTTATAGTCCATACTACAATTCTTATATCTCATGTTACACCTATTAATTTTAGTTTCAGTTCTGCATTACAAAAATTTAGCTCAGTTTTCACCGATACAAACCCATTTCTCCTTTGCAGGGTATGATGGGAGCTAGAGGCCCACCCGGACCTCCTGGACCCCCTGTAAGTGAAGACAGCTACTGGCAATTTCATATCAAAACATTTGAACAAATTTTCTCATCAATCACCCATAAACTGAAAAAGCAATCTGTTCTTACAATGCAGTCGCTGTGTTGTCTTCATCTAATTCACTGCTATTTCCTTTTTACTAAACAGGGAGCTCAAGGACACACCGGACACGCTGGAGAGCCTGGAGAGCCCGGACAGTCTGTAAGATCATCCTCTAAAATATTCTTGATTCTTCATATCATTCTATGAGAACAGATCTGCTGTGTTTTTTTGTTGTTTTTTTTTTTGAGTATTTTATAGTTAGATTCACTTAGCTGATGCCATCATCAGGGTGTATAGCATTTATCTCTCTGATTCTTCTTCCCCAAGGGCCCCGTTGGTCCTCGTGGCCCCCCTGGATCCCCTGGAAAAGCTGGAGAGGATGTAAGTATATATTTGTGATTCAGGTTTTTTTCTGCCGTCCAAATGGGATTATTAGAGATTGTTTCTGGTTGCTTTGATGTCAGATGTTAAAGCCAATTTCGTTTACTTACAGGGTAACAATGGCAGACCTGGCAAGCCCGGAGACAGAGGAGTTCCCGGCCCTCAGGTAAGTGATTAACACCAAAACGGATACAAGCAGACATGCAGACTCTGAGATGTGTCTTACAGTAGTAATAAGGTCATACATCTTTTGGTTTTGATTTACAGGGTGCTCGTGGATTCCCTGGAACCCCTGGACTTCCTGGAATGAAGGGACACAGAGTGAGTGTTCTGTGATCTTTCCCCTGTTTGACCTGAACAGACCTGCGTGGCCCACATAGACACCTGGTCCCAACAGCATGAAGCAGCTGAAAATGCTCCAAAACAAAAAGAAACGAGGAGGAACTAAACCTGTGCTATATTAAAATGGACCATAATGTTTTGGAATCATGTGGAATAATTATGGACTTAACTTCTAGTGTCTTCCTGTCCTCCAAGGAGTTATATTTTAGGCCTTATTTTGCATAAATATCTGAATGACTGGATTGACAAAAAAATGAACACGTTCTGCTGCTGGCATCTTGAAGTCACATCATGACTGTTAGGCATTTAAGTGTCGTCCATATGAACGAGAGCCAGACATTTGTCTGTCCAACCAGCTTAAAGGACAGATAATTGCCCTTTTGTGTGGGAGTAATGTGAGACTTAGAATGTCTCCCTTCCCTTACATATTCAAACAATTATCTACACAGTAATTCTTCAAGAACCTGGATCATCCTGGACCCTACCTCCTCAATATATCTCTAATTTGTTCCCTTCTCTGCTAATTTCCGGAGCTGTACACCACCGTTTTTGGCTTGTCTTTAAATTCTACTGGATGCCATAATGCATTTTAGCCTTTGCTTCTACAAATGTCTTCTAACATCACATCCTCCCTGTGTTGCAGGGTTACACTGGTCTGGATGGACGCAAGGGAGAGCCTGGTGCTGCTGGCGCCAAGGTGAGATCCTCCAGCCTGGACCAAAAATTCCTGAGTACTGTGATTTAGTGTAGGATCCCAGTTTCTCTTGGTCAAGTATTAGGATTTGATTATTGCCTATTGATTAGAAATCACTGAGATTGGCCACTTTTTAACTTCCCAAAAGAGTAGATCAGTGTTTTGTTCTTGTAATTTTATATTTATTTGACAAAGAAAAGATGCTCTACTAGATACAGAAAACATATACCAATATTCAGTTTAGCCCATTAATATTTGTAATGTATTTCATAGCTCATTACTTTGTCAAAATCAATCTCATGCATGACCTGTAGACATTTAAAATACCTCATCAGTCTAATCCACCTTCTCCTGCCTCTCCTATAGGGTGAGCCTGGTGCCCATGGGGCTGCTGGAAGCCCTGGACTAGCTGTAAGTTTCTTTACACCTCAACCTATGTGCACTTTGAGATTCAGAAAATTCTTAAATCTTTTAACTCCATGACAACTGAATTCTAGGGCAACTCAGTACTTACTTTAAGAATATTTTTACTCATCTTCTTTGTTTTCTTGTATCTTCCTGTAGGGATCTCGTGGTCTTCCCGGTGAGAGAGGTCGTGCAGGCCCTGCTGGCCCTGCTGGTGCTCGTGGTGCTGATGGCAATGTTGGAGCCGCTGGCCCTGCTGTGAGTATTGGCCCTTTAAATCCCTTTTCGGATCTTTAAACCCAAGAAACCATTGAGTGTAAAGGATGAAGGGTGATGGAATACCCAGAAAGAGCAATTATATGTTGGTAAATTTAAAATATTTAATGTTTAATTGCAATTAAATCAGTGTCTGTGTTTGTCTAACACAGATGCTCAACCTTTAACCTTCATGTGAACTGTGACCCCTATAACATAAGTTCTGACATCATGTCTGTTGTCTGCCTTCCTATTTCCAGGGTCCTGTTGGTGCTGCTGGTCCCCCAGGTTTCCCCGGTGGCCCCGGCCCCAAGGTAGGTGTGATGTCATTTCCTGTGGCATTTTCACCTTGTCGTGGTTAAATGTAGGATCACAAAAAGAGAAAATTCATATTATCATAGATACAGTCAAAGCATCTTTGTTCTTATCAGTTACGTTAAAATGTAATCTGTACACTGATTAGCCGGTCACCATGCAACAATATTTATGATCCCATTGGCTCCTGTATAATAACCCCATAGGAACTGTATGTATGTGTTATTGTTTCAGTCTCATGGGTCTACCATGTATGAACATATATTACCCCAGATTTCAAAAACTTAACTTATACTAATATTTGATCAATTAAATCCATTCTAACTCCACTCAGTGTCATGACACCATGTAGTTTGAATATCCAGTGCTGCTTTCACTGTATCAGGAGGTGTCAGTGATACGATATATTGATTATGGATCTGTTTCATCTGTGACAGGGAGAGATTGGACCCACTGGACCCACTGGCCCCTCTGGACCTCAGGGAGCAAGAGGAGAGCCTGGTCCCAATGGTGCTGTTGGCCCCGTTGGTCCCCCTGTAAGTATACAGAGATGTTGGTGTCCAAACTCCCTGGTTACTCCCCCTCTTCCTTGTGACCAGACTTAAAACATTTATGAGTAGAAGTGTGTGGTTTAGTTACTTCCTGTGTTTGATTTAGTCTGATTAGTGAGATGAAGAGTTTCTGAATCACTGTAGTTTGTTCAGCTTAATCAATCGAAAAGTCCAAATCCATTTAATAAGAATTTTGCCTCCTTCTTGTGCATTATTATGGCTTCATGTTCTTGGAAAGAGTTTTGTTACTCTCTTTGGTTTTGTCTATTAAATGTCTGCTTTCTAGTGGCCCTTTCTTTACCACTTACATTGTCTAAAGTGATCACACATCACATATTAAAATGATCAAATTGACATTTTTCCTCATATCACCAATTTTTTGTGCACTTTTTTACACTGCGACATAATAAAATACAACATATTTTCATTTTTCAGTCCTTAATTCATTTGTTTTCGTAAGTTTTCCTGTTTTTTTGTTTTTTTTCCTTAGGGTAACCCTGGTGCTAATGGTCTGAATGGAGCCAAGGGAACTGCTGTAAGTATGACTTGTACCAGTGATACGTAGGTCAAAGGTCATCTAGGGTCACACAGAGGGTACAGCATTCAGGTCAATGTCATGCTACATACAGCATACAGACAGCAGGATGATTTGATTTCATACATTTATTTTCACATCAACATACTTTAAATATTTCATGTCATATGTAGTGATGGTCACCTGTCTGTCAATCTGTCACCTGTCCATCCTGTAGGGTACCCCTGGTGTTGCTGGAGCTCCTGGCTTCCCTGGACCAAGAGGAGGACCTGGACCCCAGGGCCCTCAGGGTCCCGCTGGTGCTAGAGGCCTGTCTGTGAGTACATATGCAACACATGCACACAAACAATCAGAGACAAGCAAAATATGCACACATACATGAAATTATGCAGATGAACACACATCCATACAGTACATATTGTACACACCTTCAATTACAGATTTCTGTTCATCAGTTCATCATCTGTTTGCTTCTGTTTGCTGTGTTTTAGGGAGATCCTGGTGCTTCTGGTGTTAAGGGAGACTCTGGTCCCAAGGGAGAGCCCGTAAGTTTTGATCATATCACAGCCAAATGTGTTTAAATTGAGCTGAACACTTTTGCGTGTTATTTTTCAATCATCGTTTCATATGATGCCTATCACTCTCTCTGTTTCCTTCCTCAGGGAAACTCTGGACCTCAGGGACCCCCCGGACCTCAGGGTGAGGAGGGTAAGAGAGGACCCACTGGNACTCTGGACCTCAGGGACCCCCCGGACCTCAGGGTGAGGAGGGTAAGAGAGGACCCACTGGCGAGCTTGGTTCCACCGGCCCTGCTGGCAACCGTGGCGCTAGAGTGAGTACCAGACAGCATATCTAGATCTAGATCCACACCTGGAGCCATGATGATCAGATCACCTGCTAATTCTCTTGCTCGTTTGTGTCTCCCATAGGGTGCTCCTGGAGGCCGTGGTTTGCCTGGCTCTGAGGGAAGAACTGGCCCCATTGTAAGTTTTCAATGAACAGTTATCATAGTGTCATTCCCTAATATATTGCACACAATCTAAGAGATCAGATATAAATTTGACAGATGGATATAATCATATATCTTCATGGCCACACCCACTCTAATATCCTTACAGTAGATATAGTTTCACCAATAAGATACAAAAAAGGAGTATTTGCATATATTTCCATATGCAGTATAGACAACTTCCTCCTCATTTCTCTTATCTTCTCCCTCTTTGGCTCTTTCTCTCAGGGCATGCCCGGTGCCCGTGGTGCCTCTGGCGAAGCAGGACCTCGTGGACCTCCTGGAGATGCTGGTCGTGCTGGCGAGCCTGGTCATGCTGGTGCCAGAGTGAGTGTTTTTTGGGCAGTTCTCTTTTTGGATAGTAGCATAAGAGTTTTGATTTCTGAGTTCTGTGAGTGTAATGAAACACAAGGCAATATATGTAGAATTTCTACAAGATATTGAAGTTAGAATAACATGGATAAATTGTGCTGTCATAATTTGAATATAGATTACTTTGCTAAAGCTTAGCTGCCAGATGTGTTGACAAAATGAGGCTCTGAAAAACTGTTAAACTCATGATTTTGATACAGATATATATAATCAAATTACAGGATTCATAAAGCACACTGCCAGACTTACCGTGTCCATATGGGCAAATATGTCACGCAACCAGGTTTCCTTGTTCATAAATGCTGGTTGCCGGCATCTTAGCATTTTTCGTGAAAGAGGCGTCACTACGGTATTTCCTTATTTACATGTTGGGGAAGCTATTCATAAAACACATGTCCCAAATATTAAGACCTGTTTCACTCTGGTGATAAATTTGATGGTATAAATTTGCAGTATGAAATGTTTTAAACTGCATTTTCCTCACATGTATTAGTGATCAATAAATTTGATAGATATGGTCATTCAGCTGATCAGTCAGTTATTTAAATTTTGAGTTTGATCAGTCAGTTTATTTAAATTTTGACTTTTGATCCAATCTCACACACATTCTAGTGGCACTGAGCCTCCTCTTCAAGTCTTGTTCTCTGCACTGCCCNACACACACACACACACACCACCCTTCACCCCTATCTCTTATCTTAGTGTCAACATCTTAAAATGTGGAGCGCTAAAATAGAGAATTTATGTTTCCTTTGTTGATTTAACATGTCAGCGAGGCTCTTAAATGTAAAGCAGCTCATTAATGCACTGATCTTCATTGGCTTTTACCTGTGACACACCTTACACCACTACCGTAATAGGACAGCAGTGCGCTGATTAACATAAGGGAAACTATGAATGAGTTTCAATTATCATAGCACTTATTTAGTGTGACCCTGTGTAGTTAGTATGATTTTTGTTTTATTAGTCTGCAGCACAAGGAGTAGAAATTAATTACAGTGCAGCTTAATGACTGACTGATGTTTATTCTCTGTAGGGTCTCCCAGGAAGCCCTGGAAGCTCTGGACCCCCAGGAAAAGAGGGACCTGCTGTGAGTACACCAGAATTTTACACTGAAACATAATAAACTGCTCGGACTTTGTTATGTGTCCTCCCAAGTATTATTTGAAAACACAAAAAAATCTTACATGACTTTCTGCTGTATCTCCTGTTTCCTCCTCCAGGGCCCTGCTGGACAAGATGGACGCACTGGTCCTCCCGGTCCAACTGGACCTAGAGGCCAGCCCGGAAATATTGGCTTCCCCGGACCAAAGGGACCTAGTGTAAGTACAAGCAGGGCCAGGATTTGAAAGAACTAAGATAACCAGGAGATAAGCATAGTCAACCTGTAAACACTTTACCTTAACATGCCTACCTAATCTACCTTGTGTGTTTTTTAGGGTGAGTCCGGCAAGCCTGGAGAGAAGGGAGCCACTGGCCCCACTGGACTGAGAGTACGTCAGATGACACATATCGACAGTCTATTCCAATATAACTCAGTGATAGAACTTTAGCATTACTATTATGTTGTTACATGTCATCATGTCCCTCTCTGTTTAGGGAGTCCCTGGTCCTGATGGCAACAATGGAGCTACTGGCCTTATGGGACCTACTGTAAGTAACCCTGAGTGCATGAGATTTTGTGTAATTTATGTATTCAGCTGTAAATTTGATTTTTCAAAAAAAAAAACTACTGCAAATTAAAAAACAATATGCATGATTTTGTAAAGGTGACTTTCAAATTGCCACAGAAGTTATACTCCGTCTTCTCTCTTTATCGCTACAGGGTGGTTCTGGTGAGAAGGGAGAGTCCGGACCTGCTGGAGCTCCTGGCTTCCAGGTTTGGAACCACTATTTGTCTCTGTATTAACCAGGAAAACTTTATTTTTATAAGATGTTTTATGCAGTTGATGATTAAAGTACATCTAGAACAGCATCTTGACATCATTTCATTTCACTGCCCTTTATGGCTGTGTTGTAAATTTTGTTGTTGAAGTAAAAGCCGTTTACTGTCTAGGCTGGACCAATCATATTGTCCATCACATTGCTAAAACATTTGAAATATATTCCAAGTACTTAAGATAGACCCTTTTTATGATGACAGTGTTTATACAAATATAGTTGATGCCATTGGTGGTAATCTTGTGGGTTGATATTCACAGGGTCTACCTGGCCCTGCTGGAGCTGCTGGAGAGGCTGGCAAGCCCGGAGACAGAGTAAGTAACACAAACACATGGATGCAGTAAAAACAGGAAGTCAGAGCTCTAACAGTGCATCTCTAACCAACCGTTCATGTGTCTGTAGGGTATCCCAGGAGACCAGGGAGTTGCTGGACCTGCTGGTGTCAAGGTATGTATGTTCACCTGTCCACCTGTCCCTTATTTTCCCCTGGAGTACATGTGAATTATTAATAACTATACAGAACTCACACATACACACCTACCAATGAAACATCTTTAAAGTCAAGTTTATTTGTAGAGCTCAGTATCACATACAATGGTTCAAAAGGCTTTACAGACCCTTTTTAGATTCCATTCAGTGGAAAGATGAAGCATTGGGTCTCTAATGGCACCAAATGGATTCAAGGCCCATTGCCTCACCAATTTCAGCCAAATAAGCCAAACCTTTAACAGAACCAAATCTTCCCAACAGAAAATTTCCTTTGTTTGCCAGATTAACGTTGTTGATGCATGCATACATTAAACTAGTACATAGTAGCCACACACATTAGCTGACTGCTTTTGTGTGTGTGTGTGTGTTCTTCCAGGGAGAGCGTGGCAACCCTGGTGCTGCTGGTGCTGCTGGACCTCAGGGACCCATGGGAGCCCGTGGACCTGCTGGACCCCCTGGCCCTGATGGTGGCAAGGTAAGATGATGCTGTAGCTGCAGACATAACCAAAGTTTGGAAAAAATCTTTAGTGAAGGAAGTTCAAAAAGTGCTGTTTTTTTTTCTGAATGCTCTCAAAAACAATTGTTATGTAGGTTGTAAGTAATTTCCAAATTAATAGGTTTGACACTGTTTTACACTGAAGAAACATTTGCATTTGAATACAAAGAGGAACCATAATTTGTTTTGTCTGTTTCCAGGGAGAGCCTGGTGCTGTTGGAGCTGCTGGTGCTGCTGGACACCAGGGACCAGGTGGCATGCCTGGTGAGCGTGGAGCCGCTGGTCCTCCTGGACCCAAGGGAGAGAAGGTATAGACATCCACCCACAATATCAGCAGGAGCCTACTGGTCAAAATAACATCAGATCAAGTGTAATGCTGAACAAACTATGCAGCTGTGCTGCTCCAGCATTGATTTGTAGTGCATATCAGCACTTTTCTGGTACCTTGGCCATCTTACAGAGTAGCATTCTCTTATACTAATTAAAAAAAAAACAATTTAGCAAAGTCAGTTTTAACTTTTGTCATTCTCTGTGCATCTCTCATGCTTTCTCTCTCCTATAGGGAGAGCCTGGACACAGAGGACCTAATGGCAATGCTGGAAGAGACGGTGCCCGTGTAAGTAAATCTCTCCTCTCCTTCTGCAGGCACTTGATATAAAATTTTTAACCAATTCTTCTAGTAATTTGAGTGCAGGAAACAGAACCTTGATGTCTTTACCATCTCCTGTTTCTTTTTAGGGTATGCCTGGACCAAGTGGACCCCCTGGACCCACTGGAGCCAATGGTGACAAGGTAAGTGGATGATATGTACATTATTCACCTTTAAACCAGCCCTAAAAAAAACCACCAGAATATAGTTGTGCAGGATGTACACTAAATGTCCTGGGACTTTGTTGTGACGTGAAAATGGCTCTCACAAGCGTCATTCAAGATGGTGGACAGACTTCCATACCAGTAAACTGCAAAACTATTAACACACTTTATTTTAGTTTGTGATCAAATCGCTACCATAAATTCTCTTCCTGGCTTAACAAACCCACTCCATATGCTTGGAACTCCCATTCTTCTGGAATGGAATTTGTGCTGTTTGCCTAGCTATTAATATATCTGACGCTAGAACCTCAACACTGCCACCTGCTGGCTGTTTTGTGATATTACATCATCAGCTCGCCTACAAATTACAGCATACAGGTGGTAATAATGCAGTAATAAATGTGGCAAATAAATGGGCAATTTTGATATGTGTTAAATATTTGTATGCAATTTTAATTAAATAACAGTTTCAAAAGTTCACATGACAACTGGTGGGAGCTGTACTACAATAATAACAATGACACTATGTTGACATGATATGGCTAGATACAGTTGATCAATTCAAGTATTTATGATATGTAATTAATTTGGTTTTTGAATATAGAAAAAAATGGATAATCTGCAATAAACATTTTATATATATTTTTAATTTTACCAGTCTATCTATCTGACATAAAAGCAGAATATATTAAAGAACTTTTGATACACTATTTTCGTGTATGATATGGATGGATGGATGGATGGATGTTACATGCTCTGATGATCTTCTGTAATTGTTGTGTCCTTCAGGGTGAGACTGGTGCCTTCGGACCCTCTGGTCCCGCTGGACCTCGTGGACCCTCTGTAAGTCGTCTTTGTCCATGGAGTTAAATATCGCACAATAAGGCAATATCATGGTAGTTCTGGACTGAGTTTTACTGAGTCTAAACAGATACAAGACTCTGACCATCTGTTTACTGTCCACAGGGAGAGCGTGGAGAGGTTGGACCTGCTGGAGCCCCCGGATTCGCTGGACCACCCGTAAGCTGCCAGCTAATCACCTACAATATACCATCTGAATTGTCCAAGCAATGCCTAGGTACTGACCCACTCCCATTGCTCCTCCTCCTTACAGGGTGCTGATGGCCAGCCCGGACTAAGAGGAGAGCGTGGTCCTGCTGGAGGAAAGGGAGAAGTCGGCGCTGCTGGCCCTGCTGGACCTGCTGGACAGTCTGGACCCGCTGTATGTACCTTTCACACTAGACGTAGACATATGCACTCTGCTGATATAATATTGATATGGAGTGACTTATAATGAAAGTGTCTGATTTGAATCTGTTTATCTAGGGTCCTGCTGGACCTGCTGGACCCACTGGTGCCCGTGGTGACAATGGTCCTGCTGTAAGTACTGAAATATTTTCAAAAAAATCACTCCAAATTACACTTATTGTATCCAAAAAGTGTGTACAAATACAGATTTGATCATTCTCAATCTCACACGCACACACACACCATTGATATCTAACCTTTGTTGTGTATCTGATGTTAGGGTCTGACTGGTTTCCCTGGAGCTGCTGGCAGAGTTGGTGCTGCTGGTCCCGCTGTGAGTGTTGTCTCTTATTTATAGTGATCATAATAAACACACTCATACACACACACTTGAAGTTAATACACTCTCACTCTGTTCCACTCTTCCCCTCTCAGGGTATTGTCGGACCCCCTGGTCCTGCTGGTCCCGCTGGCAAAGATGGTCCTCGTGGTCTCCGTGGTGATTCCGGCCCCACCGGTGTCCCTGGAGAGCAGGGTATTGTTGGACCCCCTGGTCCAGCTGGAGAGAAGGGTCCCTCTGGAGAGTCTGGTCCCCCTGTAAGTTATAATTAAGAAACCTATGTGTTCCGTCCTGTTTCGCTTTTGTTTAACTTTGAGTAATCCCCCCCAAAAAATAATGGCATTTACTCTGCAACAAGTTGATAAATTTCAGTGGTAATAATTCAGTGGCCATGAGCCTGACTCACTACAAATTTTTACAACTCATCCTTAAATTCAAAACAATCAAGACTACTGCACACTGAAAATTAAAGAACAAATATCCCAAATTAACATAACAGAACCTTTATCAGCATCTTATTGACACGTGATGTCTTTGGGTGTTTAGGGTCCTCCTGGTGCTCCTGGAACCTCAGGTCCACTTGGTCTTCAGGGATTCGTTGGTCTGCCTGGAGCTAGAGGAGATCGTGGTACACCTGGTGGTGCTGGTGCTGTGGTGAGTAGTCTAATACTAATAGTACAGTATTAATAGCCCAGGTTTTGCTAGTGTGTGATTGTTTTTATCCGCATGATGGAACAATGGTAGAAGCCTTCATCTGTGGCATGATGGCATTATGATCCAAAATCATCAGTGAAACAGATCCATAAAGGTCATCTTACTGGTTCAGTTGACTTTAGTCAACTGGTACACATATATGAAGTCTGCATATTTTACCCAGTGATTTTCTGTGCTTCCTTTAACAGGGTGAGCCTGGTAGAGTTGGACCTGCTGGTCCTCCTGGAGCCCGTGGACCCCCTGGCAACATTGGCATGCCTGGCATGACCGGACCTCAGGGAGAGGCTGGACGTGAGGTAAGGATTTAATAGGCCAATTAAAAACAGTTCAGTGACAAGTAATAATAACTTTCATTAAGGGTGGAAAGAATATTCTACTCAAGCAGACACACCATCGACATAACTTAAATATTACCTGAATAAAAATTTTAAATGCAGGAGTAGTATTTTGATGAGTTACATATGATTACTGTAAACTGTCACCCTTATCATCATTTCAAGATGAACCAAGTATTTCCTCTCCAGTTCAGGATATTCTGATCATCTCTTTTTTGTATTTTTCTTTACAATTTTAGCAGAATAAAAAAAGGTCCTTAAAATAATTATCAAAATGTGACATGAGAGAAATTCTCAGACAAAATCCTTTGACTAGTCTGAAAAAATTAAACCTCACTCTTATTAATGAATGATATGAGAATCAAGGATTCTATTGCATTTTAACAATGAGATTGATACTACTAAAACAACAAAAAACAAGATATTTAACAAGTGAAATCAACTATATACGTATTACCCTTTAGCCATTTTAGTGTGTGATCATGCCTGCCGTATCCCTTCCACACACTACTCACGTTTGACTATGAAGAGTCTCTTCTAGTTACTCGAGTAAAAACTGTGTCTTTTTGTCAGAATTTTAACTTGCCAGTCAAGTTCACTGATGAATGGAAAAAAAAGTCACAGAACATTTCTATCTGTCTGATATAATATTTTTAATATTTTTTGTTATCCACAGGGTAGCCCTGGTAATGATGGACCTCCTGGTCGTCCTGGTTCTCCTGGATTCAAGGTACTGTACTTTCTTACAGTTATTTTTGTACACAGTAAATACACACATGTACTATCCTCTGACCTACATCCTTTCCTACAATGCTTAGGGAGACCGTGGTGAGCCTGGACCCGCTGGTGCCATGGGACTTGCCGGTGCCCCTGGACCTGCTGGACCCGCTGGAGCCGCTGGCAGACCTGGAAACCGTGGAGAGGCTGTAAGTGTCACCAGCCACCAGATAAAACAAATCAATTTGCTCGGTGGATTATTTTCAGCACCAAATTTTGCTAGTTACAAGCAGGGGTGGAGCTAAGGGTGGGCTTACGGGGCTTAAGCCCTGGATGTTTTCCACAAAACCCTGAATCTGTTTTTAATAGTGTGTTTTGAATTTTCTGTATAGCATTTTTGCAAATTACCCAAATTCATCGCCAAGGCAGAACCACAGTGTTGTGAATGGATTGGTCAGACCAAACTGATGGATGAAATGGACATAACACACCATATAGCTTTAGATTGTTGTAAAGGTTTTCATTTAAAAAGATTTTTACCATCATATACAATAATATTACTTCTTAAAGGATGTAACATGATTTGTCACATTTCTGAAACAGACGTATCAAAATTTATATTTAGCTTTGGCAGATATAAAATAGCTTTGGCAGGTAGCCAAAGCTACCTCATACCTGGATTTTCCAGGTATGAGGAGTGGAGATCTGGGCTAAGCCCTGGATCACCACTAACCCTAGATCCGCTCTTGGTTACAAGTAGTAAGATTTAATGTACAAAACAATATCAATTTTCAATCATTTGCTTTTTTCATTCTTGCATTTCTTCTTGTCTTTGTAGGGCTCTGGTGGTCCTGCTGGATCCGTTGGTCCCGCTGGAGCTAGAGGTGCTGCTGTAAGTAGAGAATATAATCATTACAATCACATAGCAAATCAAATTTTCATGTGTACTTGAAAATTGCCCTATTCTAGTGACATGCTGTTCCTAAATATGTGTGTGTGTGTGTGTGTGTGTGTGTGTGTGTGTGTGTGTGTGTGTGTGTGTTACAGGGAGCTGCTGGAGCCCGTGGTGAGAAGGGAGGTCCTGGAGACAAGGGAGAGAGAGGCATGAAGGGTCTGCGTGGACATCCTGGTCTCCAGGGAATGGCCGGTCCTGCTGTGAGTGACTCCACACCTTCATGATGCACATTAAACATACAGCATGTGCAGTGTCATTCATTGATGCTGTTCCTCTCCCCACAGGGACCTTCTGGTGACACTGGACCTGCTGGACCTTCTGGACCTGCTGGACATAGAGTGAGTAGAATCTTAATTACCCACAGTATACTTGTGACATCCTGGGCTGTTTGACCTCTGTCTACCATGTCCATGTCCAAATCTTAACAATGAGTGGACAAAATAGCAGAACTGATTCCGGGTCAGTAGGGACATTTGACAGGGATGTCTTGCTGTAATATTTTGAGGCACACTCACAAATATACCCAACAATCCTTTGAGCTGGAACAGAATACTTATCTACTGTATAACTCCCTAAATTTCTCAGTTGACTTCTGTACTACCACCAAAACATTGGCAGGACACATACTATTTCCTTAAAAAGAAAAAGTATTTTACTCTTAATGCAATGATCTCCTCCTCAGGGCCCTGCTGGACCCCACGGACCACCTGGAAAGGATGGCAGAGCTGGTTCCCATGGTGCTATTGGTGCTCCTGGTGCCCGTGGACCTCCTGGATATGTTGGACCTGTTGTAAGTACATCTACTTCATCTCCTTTATTTTATTGGTCATATTGGAAATGAGCCAGTCCTGAATCAAAGGATCCTCTGCTAAAGATCCAACACCACCTACGATGTATGTATCAATCCACTGTCTTATCCATCTCAGGGTCCTCCCGGATCTCCTGGTCTTCCCGGACCTCCTGGCCCCGCTGGTGGTGGATACGATGTCTCTGGATATGATGAGTACAGAGCTGATCAGCCCGCTATGAGAGCAAAGGATTATGAGGTTGATGCAACCATCAAGTCCCTGAACACTCAGATTGAGAACTTGCTTACTCCTGAGGGATCTAGGAAGAACCCTGCCCGCACCTGCCGTGACATCAGGCTCAGCCACCCTGACTGGAATAGCGGTAAGCTAAAGATCACTGTGGGGCTAACATATCTACATTTAGTGGGGTATTTTAGCATTTTAGTGACTCAACGATCATGACTTCATGTAGTTCAGTTTTGATTACCCCTCTTTCTGTCCTGTAGGATTCTACTACATTGACCCCAACCAGGGCTGCACCAATGATGCCATCAAGGTCTTCTGTGACTTCTCCACCCGTGAGACCTGCATCTATGCCCACCCTGAGAGCATCGCCCGCAAGAACTGGTACAGAAGCACCCAGGGCAAGAGGCACGTCTGGTTTGGAGAGACCATCAACGGTGGTACTGAGGTGAGCCGCTACAGGGAGGAGGCAGATTCTCATTTTAACGTTCCAATCAACAAAATAGTGAATACTGGATTAACCAGCCAATATGTCAGATTCTCTTTATTTGAAAGGTACTGTACTGTACTGTTTTTACTGTATTACTACATAGATTAAATACACTGTAAATTGTTTAAGTAATAATTGTCCTTGTCCTTTCCATCCTGTAGTTTACTTACAACGATGAGACCATCAGCCCTCAGAGCATGGCCACTCAGCTGGCCTTCATGCGCCTGCTGTCCAACCAGGCTAGCCAGAACATCACCTACCACTGCAAGAACAGCGTTGCCTACATGGATGGTGAGACTGGCAACCTGAAGAGGGCTGTAGTGCTCCAGGGCTCCAACGATGTGGAGCTTAAGGCAGAGGGCAACAACCGCTTCACCTTCTCCGTGCTGGAGGACGGCTGCACTGTGAGTAGCCCTTTACTTCTTCCGTTTAGCTTGGTTACCTCCAGTGCTTGAGTTACTCTCGCTTAGGAGAGAGATGATTCTGTTGTCAGATCCAGTTTATAAATCTGTTCATATTTGGCTTGGGAACCTCAGTTTTGCTTCAGTGCAATATCCTAAAAATTCTGTCTCTCTTTCCTCCTCTACAACCGCAGAGACACACTGGTGAATGGAGCAAGACAGTCATCGAGTACAGAACAAATAAACCTGCTCGCCTTCCCATCCTCGACATTGCACCTTTGGACATTGGTGGAGCTGATCAGGAGTTTGGTTTGGACATTGGCCCAGTCTGTTTCAAATAAATAGACTCATGATAAATTAACACCAAAAAGAGAGAAAGAACAAAAAAGAAATCTCTGCCCTTCTTTCTGTGTTGTTTTTTATACTGAATGCTGATTTCCCTCTGCGCATCCACTTGCTTAAGATGGGCAGCTATCGGAGAGGACTGAACGGACTGAATGGAGCGTTTGTGCAATGCAAATTAATACAGCAACCCAAAGGGACGCGGGAAAACACCTTGTTGTGGGACATCATGTCATCCTTTTGTAAAAAATAAAAGAAGTGTAATAAAAACGCTGAAAGTATGCATCACTTTGTGGTCTTTGTATATCTTCCAAAGAGGAGGTTTAAAACCACAATTTCCATGAAAAAGGTTTAAACTACCTCATGCCTGTACTTAAAAGAAAATACTATTGACAAAACCTGGGTCCACAACCGAGATGTTCAGACTTCTAATGCTTCAACTCTGTCCCGTATCGGAAGGTGCTCGATTACTTGAAGCAGAGGTCTTTGGTGCTAATATGCAGCTTTGGAGCTAACCACTTTTTACTGTATTACTTTGTATTGATCTTTGAGTAGTCATGCCTAAGTCCCCTGATACTCCCCCATTTTAAGCAGGTGGAATGTTCCTCAATCAGTTGTTTGTTTTGTTTGGTTTCTTTTTTTTAATTTTTTTATTTTGTTCTTTTTTTGTCCAGAAGTTTTTTGTTTTGGTTTTCTTTTGTTCAGCCTTTTTATTCTTCAAATCCCACACACAGTGTTCATACTGGCAGCACATATTTCATCCAATTCTGAATGGTTTTTAGGCGGCCTCTCTCTCTCTCAAAAAATGACACCACAAAGTCTATTGTACCTATTTTGTATATGTGAGATGTTTAAATAAATTGTGAAAAGTTCTGAAATAAAGCATGTCCAATGTTCCAAAACACACAACCCAGTGACTTAAGTGCTTTCATGTTTTAATGACACCATTAAAGGTCTGTCACTGTATTTTGGTTCTAGTCTATCTGGTTTGGCTGATGATTTATACAGTATATCTTCACTGACTTAAACATCTTCCTATTGTGGAAGCACATCCATATCCTGGTTTATCTTTCCCTTTTTTCATGCTTATGAAGAGTACATCAAATTTTATGTACAGTAAATTTCTGTTTACACTGTCTATGCCAATGTGTGATTACTAACTTGCATTGTTTCTTGTAAATATGCATCCTCTGGTATTCTTTTCCTTGCATAATACAGCTTTTGCATCCAAATAAATTGCTGTGATTTGGATCAAGGCTTGAATTGCAGTGGTGCATGCACACACTCATTCATATGTCCAGGAACATCGCACTCCTGCAGAAATGACCATATTTTTTTTTTCATATTATCAGTGGCTGAGAATCAGTGTGAAGGAAGTGTGTTGAAGGAACAGGAGTTGAAAGAATTCATTCATCATCATCAAAGTAGTCAGTCCTTCACTTTTTCCTCATTTTATACATAATAGCCATATCAATTTTAGCACAACATGCACAAGTTTTTAGAATTTTTTTCCCCAATATATTAAAAATTTGAATTTTGATTCTTAACTGTGACAAATTGAGCTTGGGTGCATCTCATTTCCACTGATCATCCTTGAGATGGTTCTACAACTTGATAAAGTTCATTCATTGCAAATTCAGTTGATTGGATCTGATTTGGAAAGGCACCGTCCTGTCCAGATGACAATGCATGTCAGAGCAAAAATCAAACCATGGGGTCAAAAGAACTGTCTGATGGCCTCAGAGACAGGATTTTATTAATACACAGAAATGCAGAAGGGCACTGGAAATTATCTGCTGCTTTGAAGGTCTGGAAGAGCATATGGCTTCCATCATTACTGTAAATGGACAAAATTTGGAGCCACCAAAACTCCTTCTTGAACTGGCCCTTGAGCCAAACTGTGCTAAAAGGAAAAGGGCTTTAGCCAGGGAGGTGACCAAGAACACCTCCCTGGCTAAAGCCCTTTTCCTTTTAGCACCCAGTTTAGAACCCAGTGGTCACTCTGGACACCCATTTTGGACAATCTTGACAGCACTCCACCAATCAGTCCTTATTGGTAAAACAGCTGGACAGAAGCTTTTCCTCAGTAAAAGGCTTATGGTGCTCATTAAATGCAAGTTAAACACTCAAAAACCACAAGAAACATGGTCAGATGAAACTAAAATTATACTATTTGGCCTGAATGCCAGTGTTATGTGGAAGAAACCAGGCATTACTCATCACCTGGCCAAGACATCCCTATGGTGAAGCACAGTGGTGGCAGCACCGGGCAGTAGAGATCCCTGATTAAATCTGCTCAATAGCATTCAAGATCTCTGGCTTGGGCAAAGGTTCATCTCCCAACATGACAATAACCCACGGCCCACTGTCAGGACAACTCAGGAATGGAATCAGGACAAGATGGCAAATGTTGTTGAGTGGCCAATCATAGAACAGACTTAAACGCAGTTGAATAATTCTGGAACACAACACTCCCCATCCAGTCTGACAGAGCTTGGGATGTTCTGCAGAGAAGATTTTTTTGGGGGGAGATAATTCCCCAAATCTATGTGTGGCAAGCTTATAGTTCTGGAGGACTCAATGCTGTAAGCACTGCCAAAGGGGGAAAAAAAAAAAAAAAAAAAAAAAAAAAAANAAAAATCAAATAACCTCCAGCACTCTTTTTAAACACTAGAGGGCAGTGTGGCGCTTGTTTTTTTTCTTTTTTCTTTCTTTTTTTTTTCTTCTTTTTAACAGTGTTACTGTATAATCCATTTAGACCTCTGGGCTGTGGAACTGAGCAACCTGGGGTTGAGTGCCTTGCTCAAAGACTACACGGCAGGAATATGGTGTGTTATGTCTCCACCTGATTTTTCAGGTCAGTGATTTAATGCAGCAGCCCCAGAAATTATTGTGTCTGCATTTTTGAGTCTTTACTATGTTTTATACACATAAATAATAACATCAAAACTCAATTTACAATGAGAATAATGAGTAATTAGTGTTAAAGTTAAGCAGGGATTGTGTTGAATAGTAGGTCTTGGGTGGTACAGTTAGCAGTTTACAATAGGCTTTTTACATTCTGTCTTATACTGTATCTACAGTATGTAGTATGACTGAATAGTCCAAAGTTTAAAGAAACTTGAGAAGCTTGTTATGCATGTTCATAGCAGATGGTGAATTATATTTTCAGAAGAAAGAAAGAGATTATGTGGCAGAAAAATTATTTACATCCCTTAGAAGCAACACAGGCCTTTGTTTCAATATGCCCCTCCCTCTGTGGGGGCTGAGTGATTGTTGTTCTCATTGCCTTTTAATTTGATTTCTTCTATCCAGTTAAATAATATGCATTTTGATAAGAAATTTATCTAGCAGCTTAGAGCTACAGCAGTTTAATGTTCATTGTTTGGATGGCAGCCAAAGTAAAACCTGGATCTTCTCAAATACTGTGTTTCAAAATTGTATTATCTTCTTGGTTATATGACACCATAACTTAGCTATACATGAAAGGGATATGGGGGTATTCTGTGTTATCTATACTATGGAGCATTTCTTTGAATTTTTACTGAGAAATTGGGAAAGAAGATTGAAAATAAACAGTCACACCATCATGAAGATCTTCTGCCCATTTTTCACATTTCTATTAATATTGTTCTTATTATTAATATCGTATTAATAAAGTGGTGTGTTTGAACAAGTTTTTTTTTTGTTTTTTTGTTTTTTTTTTNGGGGTCTGAAAAACAAGCCAACCCTAAGCACAACCCTACACTGACGTCAGAAATAATCACCTGTGTGTTATTCAAAAGAAGGCGACAATGGATGACACACCTGACCAGACAAGAAAAGCAGGTTTTGATCACAGATTGCTTGTTGAAAACTCCCTGTCGTGCAGTGGAAAGTAAGACTAAAGCCATGTTTGTCAAATCCATATTTGTTACATCCTTGGCAATGCCTACTAAAGATCAAAGGCAGTTTCAGAATTTTATTTGGTTCCGAACAGTTTCTCTATTATTCCAAAAAATCAAAAGTATCAGATGATGTCTGTAGTAGTTTTATTGCTATGTATTTTTCTACTGTTCTTTACTTCTTATATTCCATTTTCTTTTTGTTTCACATTATTTCTCTTGTTGTAGTCTGTACTGACAGTAAACAGGCATATGACTGTATTGACATAGGATACTTTATAAAGTGACAAAGTTAAATTTGTCCTTGTAACACTTACTGCTCAGTCACGCCCTCTGTTTTCTTTCAAGGCTTCGAGGCTTGAAGGTTTCAAATTCTTGCTTCATAACAAGGGTGTCTGATGCTTTATGTGGTCTGTTAAATTCTGAATTCTTTGATGACTTTGAATACTTCTGTCATTAAGAAGAGTTAGGTTTTAAAGCCTTATTTGTGACATTTGAATCTTTTCTTCATCTGCATCTCCAATGGCACATGTAGATCATGCAGCAGGTTGATGGAGAAGACTCGACTGGGGAGACGGTGGCGGTGCGTCAGGAGGGACCGGGCGGGGACGCGTCAGGCGCGNCTCGACTGGGGAGACGGTGGCGGTGCGTCAGGAGGGACCGGGCGGGGACGCGTCAGGCGCGCTCCGTCTGCTAGCTCCAAAGCTCTGCGCTGCTGCGTCTCGTCTGTCTGCTTGTTGTCATGGAGGAGCAAAGATGGCGGTCCTGGCCTATAGCCTGGGCAAACGCGAGATAAACCAGTATTTCACCATTAAAAATGCCAAATTGATATCTTTAGCGATTGTTGTCTTACTGCTCCTGTTTCACACAGCTTCGCGGTGTTATGGAGGTAAGCGGGCTCCTGTTCATCAAAGTTACCGGTGGAACACCTGACACCAGCTAATGCTAACGTTAGCTAGCTAGCTAGCAGTTATCTGTAAGCTCTTTTCTAGGCTGGCTGTTATTCTAACATTATTCGAATATAATAAGTTAAACATGTTGCAGGTCTTGCATGAAAAAGACAGACGAATGTACAGATCAAGTAGACACATTTTACTATAACATTTTGTGTTTAAAAAGTGCCTAACTGACTAGCTCAGTAAAGCTAACGCTGCATTCACTGTTTACGTTCCCGTCAGCACGCTCGATTAGCGTTACTGCTGAGAGCCGTGAGCAGGTTGATGCTGTAAAAGACTAGGCACAATAAAGTCAAGGTGACGGTGACGTGCAAACTGTATTTGTTTTTCCGTTAACTTGTCAGATCAGTGCTAAGCAGATCAAAACAGGTCTGTAAATTTAGCACGCTAATTTAATGCATTTGAACGGCATTAGCTATAGATAGCGTCTGCTTTCTCTCTCCAGCCTTTCAGAAGTTCGATTGGCTTGTCAGATTAAAATAAGCTCGGTATGAAAGCTCTTGTCCGTCCGTTGTAAAATTGTGTTTTGAAAAGTATCCCATAAGTATGCTGTTTAACACTCACAATTATGACCTAGTGCCATATACTACGGAAGTAGAGCCTAATAATTGTGACTTATCTTTTTATGACTGAGCCCCTTTTAATTATGACTTACTATTTCTTAAAAATAAGATAAGCCATATTGATGACTCTGTCATCAATATGGCTTATCTTATAGTCGACTGGTATCTCATTATTACGATAATATATCAGTTCCTCAGTATGACATACTAACTTACAATGAGATAGTATTCCACTATGTGATCCTACTGTACATGTGATAAATTGTTTGGATCTTATTTTGCTTGTCCCACACTGCTGTATACTATCTCACATGACACAAAGCTCATAGTCAGACTTTAAAGAAATATTACCATGGCATCCCTCCACCTCCCTGCCGCTTTGCATTGAGTGGCTGCTGTTTATGAAAAGCCATAGGAAGCAGAGAACTCTGTGTACACACTGAGAGCAGCTGCTCAGGCTGGCGATGACAGTAACTGCCCTCATCTCTTGCCAGCTTGCCGACCCTTCATGTTCGCCTGTTTTAATAGATTGATTCATTTGCAGATGGCTCTATTCAAGTTACACACAAATGAATAGCTGGAGAGATTTATGCTTGAGCTGCATTACCCATGGCTTTTCATGCTGTGGTCCCTAGCAGAGCCTTGCATTGTATCCTTATCCTTTGACAGCAGGTTTCAGTCATAGAGAAAAGAGTAAGAGTGAGAGCAGTGTATTTTGTTACTGGTAGATTCTCTGTGTTTGCCTGCAGGAGGAGACTCATGTGAATGGCTGCTGTCCAGTGGACGCTACTTGGGAGAGAACGTATGGCAGCCCTACGGCTGCATGATGCACAAGTACAAAAGCAAGTGAGTCACAATAAGCTGAGAGGCTGCTTGATAGCTGATTATTATGTTTGTGACAAAGTACCAAGTGTAAAGCGAGAGATTGGAAGGTGGTTAAAGGAGCATACCAGTAATTTTGCATGTTTGAGACCAATAAATACAACCCACATCATCACATACCCTATAACATAAAAATAAAAGTAACATAAAATGTATGTGGGTAGTATTTATGGGACTTAGACATGCAAAATAATAATAAAAATAATAATAATAATAATAATAATAAATAACAAACTTTACTTATATAGCACTTCTCTTAGCAAGGTTACAAAGTGCTTCACAGAAAAAAGAAGTAAACACAGCAGATAGACTACAGATAAAAACAACACAGGGATCATAAAAAAATCGGGATAAAATAAGGTTAAAATGATTGAATGGCAGGAGCAGAACAACAGTAACTTATATTTAACAATTCATAAACACCTTCCTATAAAAGAAAGTTTTAAGAGAGGATTTAAAAGATGCACTGGTATGGTCCTTTAATTCCTGAGTTAAATTACCAACTGTGGAGATAATGTCAAAAATGGACAGACTGTGTAATGAGATCTAAGTTTAATTAGGTGATGTAATACAATGAATCACTGCAGTGCATCAGTGTTTGCTATCTTCGGTTGAATGGTTGTCAGATTTCTCACTGTCATTTCGTCTCACAGTGAAGCCAAAGCCTGTCTTGCTGAGAAGCGAGTGGCTTTTATTGGTGACTCACGAGTTAGGAAGCTATTCTACTCCTTTATCAAAATTATCAACCCTGGGAGAAGAGATAACGCAAAAAAGGTAAGCTGGCAAATCACATCATGCAAACCTGGGGTTTTCTAGTAGGCGTAGAAGGAACTCCTGCACAGATTCTTTCCATAATCTTGACAATAACAAATCTTTACCTAACCTCAACCATGTCTAATCTTGAAGGAGCATTCCAGTGATTGTGCTTTGAGCCCAATAAATCCAACTCACATACACGTTACATTACTGCCGACCATTTTTCAAAACATGCTACTGGAGCAGTACATTTTAGATTTATTTTTCTTACCTTACAACAGCCATTGGTTTCAGTTCATTCCAGCACACTAATAAAATCAACTTGTGGAGACTTGAGATACGTAATTGCAGCTTGTACCGGAAAATTAAAAACGACTAGGACATACATTTGGACATACATGTAAGCAGGTGAAACATTGAATTTTAAAGTGGGTGTATCACCTGAACATTTGATTTTGATAGATAGGAGACTTGGCAAATAACAAGAAAACTAGTACAGTTTTATATTTTGAAAAATGGTTGTCAGGAATGTAATGTATCAAGTCAAGTCAAGTAAAATTTATTGTATAGCCCAGGATCACACACAGTCTTTCAAAGGGCTTTACAGATCCACACATTAGCAGTTTCCAACCCAGCCTAAGCTCTCCAAGAAGACAAGAAAAAATTCCCCAAAAACCTTATCATATAAGGAAAATGAAGAAACCTCAGGAGAGGCTATTCAAAGTGAGATTCTCTCTCCTCAAATGACCAGGTGTGCAACAAGACTAGTGTAGAAACAGGTAAATTACAAAGATCAAAACAAGGAAGTATTACAGAATAATATGATCAGCAAATAATCAATGCTCCGGTGTCAGTTTAGTCAATATGAAATATGAAATACAGGAAGTATTTATTGGGCTTAAACATACAAAACCACCAGTATGGTCCTTTAATCCATATATAACCATTTTCAGCTTTATATCTAAACATAAACAATTTTATTCTGGTGCCTAAATTCTGGTTCAGTAGGTCATTCAGCTTTCTGCACATAATTATGGTGGGTTTGATAATTTAACACCAGAGACATGTTTCTGTGTGTGAACAGAGAGGTGGATCTGTTGGTGTCACCCACACAGCTTTGGAGGAAGTGCTGAAGTGCTTCCCCAGTTGGGTGAAACTGATTGAATCTTTTGCTCCAACATATTTTATCTAAACAAACAAATCTATGGCGGTTCAGCCTGAACCAGTCAGACTGCTGCTACCAGTTTATCCTGACATCAAACCATCTTTTGTGATTAGTTAATCCTCATTACCTCACTGACTACTGGAATCTTCACGTTAAATGTATGGAGTAGCTGTTTCAAATGACACCCCCTTTGCTGTTTTTCACCTTGAAAAGTTGGATTCATGGCCATTTGCTGCACTTCTTCTTTTCCTTTCGGCTTTCCCTTCAGGGGTCACCACAGCGAATCATCTGCCTCCATCTA